>CAUYRH010033620.1:0-64758 GCA_963574655.1 Perodicticus potto | reverse complement strand
ACACCTATATATACCCTGAGGCTAGAGGCCTAGAGGAGGAGACGGGGAAAGACCGGGAGAGGAACGGAGAGAGCATCTCTCTCCCCACTTGAAATCTCTCCCTCTACCAGGAGCTTTGGTGTTTTCTGTATTCTTTTCTATAAATCGATTCTGTCTTACCACGGAGGGGTGGGGGGGAGGAATAATGTAATAAAGAATAATAAAATACATATATTTAAATGTAAAAAAAAAAAAAAAAGACTTCTATGGATACTGTCTACCCATCCTCCACCATGGTGGCTACCTTTGTGTGCTCTTCAAACCCAGCCCCACAGGTTCCAGAACCTTCTAGGCTCTTCCTGCTAAGACATCTACAGAGTCTTAGAGGGACTAAGTGAGGGAGGCAGCTGCCTCGACTTGGCCCCCACATTCACCCCTCCATTGTGCCAAAGCAGAAGGCAATTACCAAGAAGAAAGGAACAGGCCCCTGGCTATGAATTGAGGAATTACTGGCGTTAACAGAGTGCCCATGAAGAGTTGTTTCTAGAAATCAGGTTGCTGAGTGATAGGAAAGTGGGATGCTGGATAACTTCTGGCTTTGGCAGAATGTGGATATTTGGATGTGGAGCCCCGTGACATGGGGCTGGGAATTCAACAGACTATGAAGAATATCTCTGAATGCTAGAAAATACAGCCCTCCTCCAACCCTCCAATTTGACAGGTGATAACCAGAATGGCAATAAAAACCACCATTTATAAAGCACTGACTGTGTGCCAAGCGCCCTGCTGGGGATAAGCATCTTGTGTCACTGTCACAACAACTGTATGAACTGACATTGGTTGTTCCATTTTAAGACTTGCCCCAATATAGACCAAGAATCAAAGGTTATTTTACCTAGAAGCAGAGATGTTACTACTAATGCTATGGCTTTGCTCAGAGTCTGTTGGCTAAGGCCATATGGTTACCCAGGGCCTAGGGAAGACCTGAACTCACATCTCTTGGCTCTCATGTTGGTTTCTTATGGCCCACTTCAGTGGCTTTCAAAATTGCCCCTCACCTTTTGCAATGCCTGGAAAGAGGTGAGAGTAGGGAGGGAGTGCTGCTCAGCATCCTACAACGCACAAGACAGTCCCAACGACAGAGAGCTACCCAGCCTGGAATGTCAACATTGCCATGGTGCGAACCCTGGGTCTGCATCACTGTGCCTCTCTGAAAAGGCATGCCATATTCCTCAAACTGCTTCCTCAATGAGGAGGTACAAGAAATGAGGAAGAAATGAGAAATCAGCAGACCTGGACTGGAGTCCATGCTTGGCCAACTGTGAATGAAGTGACTTTGGGCAAGCTACCTTATGCCCTGGGTCTTGATTTTATCATCTGTAAAACACAGATGACAAAAATAAATACCTACCTTATGAAGCTGCTGCAAGGATATGAGATAATCTGCTTAGCTCAGTGGCTGGCACATGGGTCTATGCTCAAAATGTGCTAGCTCTCCAAGCCCTGATTTTCCCACCTATGAAACAGGACAATGGCCTCTGCCTTTATCTCCAACTTTTGTCCTCTGACACTGTTACACAGAAGTCATGTTTCCCATCTGTTACAGAGATTGCCTAACTACCAGATACAAACAGAGGTGGTTGCTATAGACAGCCACCAGATCACCATCAAACTTTGTATGGACAAGAAAGGAACATTTTGTGTTGAGCTGCTGCAGCGTAGCATACCCTAATCTGACTGATGTGTCAAAGTTAATACGGATAACAGCAGCAGCTAACCTTTCTTATGTATCTCCTAGAATCTAGGCACAAGTGAGGCTCATAGAATTAAAGTCACCTGTCCAAAGTCCCATAGCTAGTTTTCAGCAAAGCCAGGATTGAAACTCAGAACTGTCTGAAGGCAGACGCTCTGAACTATATTCAGCTAATTCTACCTGTACCCTTTTTTCTTTCAGTCAAGAAAGAATACAGAAGATACGAAATCTATGTTTAAAAAACAAAAGTAAAAATTGTTCACAGACTTTGCAATGTTTAATTCTTAGTAATAATCTGTGTTTCTGGATCTTCCTTTCAAGGAAGCAGGGAAATCTGATGGGACTCCTGGTAGCCTAGAAACTGATGCCAGAGAAAAGCCACCCTTATACACCATGCTCTCATATCCATGTGGAGAGTTCACTGCTGTTTATGGCCAAGCCCTTACAATGAATGTTTGATGAGTTAAATGGGGTGATGAGCAAATAAGATCCAAGAAACAGATTTCCTCCCATACTGGGAGATTCACGCCAACTCCTAAAATGGTGAGTTACTCAAAAGCTCCTGGGACTCTCCTGGCCCAGCAGCCTCCTTTGTGAGCAAGAACATGCAAGACAAGAAAAGCATCCACTGGAAATGCCAACACGTACCACATTACAGACCCTAGGAAAGTCACTGAGTTCTTCCTATGTCAATTTACTTATCTATGAGATGCAAGGTTAAAAACTATTCCCTGGCCATCTTCAGATTATTATTGTAGGTGTTAATGAGAAAACGCTTGTATTAGTCATCTCTTGCTGCATAACAAACAGCCCTGCAACTTAGTGGCCTGAAACAACATTTACTATCTCACAAAGTTTCTGGAAGCCAGAGATCTAGGAAGGACTTAGATGAATGGTCAAGAGTTATGGTCTCTCATGAATTTGGAGTCAAGCTGTAGGCCAGATGCACATTTCATCTGTAGGCTGGAAGATGTGCTTCCATACTCATTCCCAGGGCTGTTGGCAGATTTCACTTCCTCACTGGCAGCAGACCGGAGGCTTTAGTTCCTTGCCACTGGGCCTCTCTATAGGGCTGCTCAAGGGTCCTCAAGAGTGAATACTCCAAAAAGAGAGAGGGACCACGAGGGAAGCTGCAGTATTTCTTGAAACCTAATCTCAGAAGTGACACCATGTACTCTGCTGGTCACACAGACCAACCTCCTTACAGTGCAGAAGGGCACTTCATAATGATGTGAATACTTAAAGGCAGGATCATTGTGGGGTCATCTCAGAGTTTGACTGTGTCTTCTCAACTGTTAAGCACTTAACAAATAGCAAGGATGATGTTGATGAGAACAACCATTTACTGAGATCCTATTACATGCCAAACACTGTGCTAAGTGTTCCATGTGCATTACTTCAATATCATCTCTTTCACAACTGTGGAAGGAAGTAATATTCTTGGCTCCATTTTACAGAAGGCATACAGAAACTAGGTAACCTACCCAAAGTTACATGGCAAGTAAGATTCAAACTCACAGCTCTCAGACCCCACCACTCATTCTCTTTGAGACACAGTCTTGCTCTGTCACCTTGGGTAGAGTGCCATGGCCTCAGCTTAGCTCACAGCAATCTCTAACTCTTGGGCTTAAGCAGTCCTCCTGCCTCAACCTCCCAAGTAGCTGGGACTACAGGCACCTGCCACGACATCTGGCTAGTTTTTCTAATTTTTTTTAGTAGAGATGGGGTCTTGTTCTTGCTCAGGTTGGTCTTAAACTCCTGAGCTCAGGTGATTCCCCTGCCTCAGCCTCCCAGAGTGCTAGGGTCACAGGTATGAGCCACCACACCAGGCCACAACTCCTCATTCTCCTAACAGACAGTGAGTGGAATGGTGGAATTGGCCTACCTGAGATTTTCAGGATCCAGTTGTTAAACACAGACATAATTAAAAATTAAATTATGTAAACTGACAAATAAATCATATTAAAAGCAAAGTTAATAAATATTCAAACCCCATCACTTCCTAATTACTTTATTACATGGTCACTGTAACCTATGGTCTTCAGGTCACTTGTGTCTATTGTATCCACGTGGTGAAAATACCAGAGAAAAGTGATCGACTGCCTGTCTTTGTCCAGCTCTATGTTCAGTGACAGCTTGTTGTTAGTTTGCAGTTGCCCAAGGGGGAGTTTTTATGCCACCGAAATGCACAAATGCTATATAAATCAGGGCTTTTCCCCCAAAGACTGGGTTGTTAAACATTTGCCAGCACACCACCATAACCAACACAGTATGTCTTTCCTTTTAAAGAGAAGTCTCATGATGACTTCCTTCTTCATAAAATCTAAAAACATAATATTCCCCATGATGTGTATCAGTGCAGATTTCCTTCCTGAAATTTCTGACTTCCTGAAGAGGAAGCAAGAGGCTTTTGTCTGAACATAATACCTGGGATTTGAAAACGTTGGTAGAGGGGGAGAAAGTGAGAGTAACAAGGGGGCCCTGGGGTCACAAAGAGGGAAACGAGCGTATTATAACCTCATGGAAGTCTCAGAAAACCACACAGAGAAGTACACACACCGACTTTGACCCTGAGAGGTCATCTGCGATGCCCAAAATGGGAAATGACCCAAGTGTCCAGCCAGATGTGTTAATAAATTATGGAGCACACAAATAGTTACATGTTGCATGGGCATTAAAGGTGTTTAATAAAGACATATAAAACTATCCCACTTTTAAAAGGATATAAAGAGACAGAAGTTTCGTGATCTTGTTTGGGAAAGGGAGGGGGAAAAGACAAGGAAATGGCATCTGAATGCCACAGTGATTTTCATCCATGTGAGAAGAATGGGTGGGTTTTGTTTCCTTTATGTTTTCCTATGTTTTCCAAATAGAAAATGAGCACTTCCTATTTTCTTAGTTGGGGAGAAGAGAAAAGGAGAAAGATTGCACATAAAGATTAACATTATTTAACAAAAGCAGACCCCTGTGGGGCAGCCCAGCCCTCTGTCCTACCCCTTCATTCACTCCAGGTTTCTCCCACAGGCATCTACTCTGGGGCCCAGCCTTAGCTCTGGAAGGGTCTATAAAGGGACCATTGTTCTCTTGGTGACATCATTCTGCTGCCAGGAGGATGAAAAGCAGACCTGAAATTGGGTGAGGCCAGCCCAAAGGAAAGCAGCCTGGCCTGCTTGCCCAGAGACACGGTAGCAGGGGACAAAGTGACATCATGCTGGCCTCTGGGGCCAGGTTGAAGTCCAAGGCCTCCAACTCTACACCCCAAGGTACGGCCAGAGGCCAGGGCACCAGGGTGGGCAATGGAGGAGGGAGCACAGCAGTTGAAACCAATTCTTCTGAAGCCCAGGTGTCCAGGAAGAATGTAACAACCTATACCTGGCATACATTAGGCGCTCAATGTGGTAGCTAGAGTTATTATTCTGCCCTCTTTTATAATAATATCCTACATAGGGGCACAGATCAGATAAAAGCACTTCCTTGCCCAAAACCCTCAAATATTAAATTCCAAATGCTTACCAGAGCGCCCAGCCCCTTCCCACCTTCCTAGGCTCACCTTCCACCTTCTCTGCCCCGGCTCCCTCTGCCCCAACCACCTGGCCTTCCTCCTGTTCCCCCTGCATACCAGGTGCTGCCCCGCCATGGGGCCTCTGCACTGGCTTCCCTGCCACCTGAATAGCCCATGCCACACCTGCTGCGACTCTTCTCTCTTTCATCCAGGTCTCTGCTCCACCATCACCTCCAGGGAAGATTCCCTGGCCTCTCTTCCTAAAACACACTCCTGCTGGTCCCTGACCCTGTTATGTTTTTCTTTAGAGCCTTAATTACCAGCGAGTATATTGTTCATTCATTAGTTTACATATTTCTTTAATAAGTCCCCTGTGAGGACTGAGACCCTGTAGCATCCTCTGCTGAGCACAGTACCTGGCACAAAAGAGTTACTCAAGAAAAAATTCTTAATGAATGAATAAACAGGTTTTATTCCCATCATATCTCAGATTTTCTATCCTGCATCCTACATCCATTCCCAGGGCTGGAATCCTGATGTCAACTCAGATCAGATGAGATCAGGTGTGTCCAGGGTGGTATGGATGTAGACCTGGTGTCTACTCTTAGCAGATGTATACCAGGGCTCCCCAGGCCTCAGTTTACCCATCTGTAATTTGGAGATGGTGTCACAGGGTAGACACAAGAATTAACAAGAGTGAATTTGGAGAAGACAGGTACTCTCTGAGCTCCCAGCCACTGTTTCAGGAGCTGACAGTACCAAGGTAAACCAGGGTGACCAAAACCCAAGCCTTCAGGGACATTCCATTCTCATGGAGGAGTGAGAGAATAAACGAGTGAACAAGGGACAAGAAGTAAGTACAGACTGAGGTAAGTACCAGGAAGAAACAAACAGAGATGGAGTGGAGAGAAAGACAGGGATCTGTCTCAGAGGTGAAGAGGGGGAATGGGCATTTCAGCCAGACACCAGGAGGCAAAGGCCCTGGGTCTGGAAGGAGCACGGGATGACTGACGAAGAACAGGAGGTCAGAGTGGCAGGGAAGGAGTGAGCACAGAGGACAGAGGTAGGAGCTGAGGTCAGGAGGGACGCAGGTGAGAAGATCCCATGGTGAGAAGCCTGGGCTTTATTAAGTCTGGGGTAAGGCAGGGGAATGACCTGACCCCTTTAGTTACTGTGTGGAGAATGGAATGGACCACATGGGGCAGTACAGTGGGCGGAACAGTGGCCTCCCCCAATTACATGTCTACATCCTAATCCCTAAAACCTGTGAATATGACCTCACTTGGAAAAAGGGTCTTTGTAGATGACATAATTAAGTTAAGAATCTCAAGGTGACATCATCTTGATTATCCAGCGGGGCCCCAAAGCCAGTGACAAGTATCCTTACAATAGATAGCAGAGGAAATGACAGAGGAGAGAAAGCCATGTGAGGTCAGAGGCAGAGATTGCAGTGATGCTGCCACAAACCAAGAACACCTGGAGCTGCCCAGATCTGCAGGAAGCAAGGAAGGAACCTCCCCTGGAGCCTTGGGAGGGATGGCTGACCCAGACTTCCAGACCTCAGAACTGTGGGAGATAAAGTTCTGTTGTTTAAAGCCACTAAGCTTGCAGTAATTTGTCACAGCAGCCCTAGGACACTAGTAGAGAAGCATATTGACTGAGATGGGGCTGAAATGGAGTTTTCAAAGACAACAGTTGGAAACATGCCTGTATTTCAAATTCTCTCCGACTAGCTAGAAGTGTGTGTGTGTGTGTGGTAGGGAGAGATGTTGGGTCCTGCTGAATATTTTAAGCACCTTGTTAGGTGCGGTGGCTCACACCTATAATCCTAGCACTCCGGGAGGCTAAGGTGGGTGGATTTGCTCGAGGTCAGGAGTTTGAGACTAGCATGCACAAGAGCGAGAATCTCATATCTACTAAAAAATGGAAAAATTAGCCAGGCATCTGGTGGGCACCTATAGTCTCAGCTACTTGAGAGACTGAGGCAAGAGGATCACTTAAGCCCAAGAATTTGAGGTTTCTGTGAGCTGTGACGCCAAGCAACTCTACCTAGGGTGACAGAGACTCTGTTTAAAAAAAAAAAAAAATTCTAAACATCAATTACCAATGTGTGACTGACACGAACCAAATACTCCTACTTGGCCTTGAGCTGGAGGATTGAACTCTCAGCATAAGGGCTGATATTTAAACAGTGTACCCCACTGTACCCCCTGCCATAATAATGGCGGTGGTCCCAGCAAGGCCAACACATTCGGGAGTCCCAGCTTCACTGACTTCGGCTATGTGCCCCATACCTGTAACTTCACCTCTCTGTGCTTCAGACTGCTCACCCACAAAATGTGAGGCTGTGCCCCCTTTCCCACAGGGATTTGACAAGACCAGCTCCTGGCAAGTAGAAGGGGCTCAGTGTATGTGGGATACCCGCCCCTCTTCCCAAACTTAGGTCACCAGGAAAAAACTCTGGTTATAATTATTGTGCCCTATACCAAATTATCCATGGCAGTGGTTCTCATATCTGGATCGGGGGTTGGGGAGGGAGGTAGTGATTTGGTCCCCAGGGGACACATGGCAATGTCTGGAGATATTCCTGGTTGTCACAACCAAGGGATGCTACCAGCACCTAGTGGGTAAGACCAGAATTGATCCCATAATGCACAGACAGCCACCCCCAACCCTCACTGACACAAAAAATTATCTAGCCCAAGATAGCAACAGGGCTGTGGCTGAGAAAGTGTGCAGTAGTTTGAGGTTACACAGCCTCAATTTTAAGACAGTTCCCTCATCTTGAGCACATATAGGACTTATTTACATGTTGGTGTGCTTTAAGCTCTATGAAGACAGGAGTTTTGTCTGTTTGGTTCACAGCCAGTTTTCCTGCGCCAACATCGCTGTAGGTAACTGATAAATACTGGCTGAATAAAAAGGTGAGTGAATGGCTAATGATACACACATGATATATACTCATGCTCAGCGCAGGGCTGGGCACACAGCAAATGCTCACAAAAACACCACCCGGTTCTAACTGTGCTTTGACGCCATTCTCGGAAGGCGGGACTCATGATCCCAGAGGCTGAGCCCCCAAAAGGGACCTGCAATGAACACTCTTTGAACACCTGCTGCGTGCCAGGGCTGTGCTGGTTCTTAGTTGGCCCTATCCCTTTGAATCACCCTCCAGACCAGTCCCAGTCAAATCCCATTTCACAGAATGAGGACATCAATGCTGCAAAAGGTGACTCTACGTGCCCACTGCCACTCAGATGGCATATGCAGTGCTGGGACTTGGGCGCAGGCCTGTCTAGCTTCTAAGCCCTCTCGGCACAGCATCCTGTGTCCTCAGAGACCCCATTTCCTGCTTTTCTTCCAAGCTTGGCCTCAGTGGCATTGCCATTGTTCCTGGGTTCTGGAATTTTCTGTCTGGCCTCCAACTGGAGTCCTCCAAGTCTCCTAAGCTAAACTCAGCACAGCCAGCTCCTGTCTCAGGCACACACTGGTCTACAGCACAGACGTGCCTCTTCCTGCCTTTGTAGCTCACAGACAAAGCATTTGTTTTTTCCTCTTTCTCCCTTTTATTCCTTGGACACAGAGGCAGGCCATTAGCAAATTACTTTTTCTAAAGGCTGGCTTTAGAAAACATTTCAGGGCACGCCTTTGAGGGTTATTTTATGCCTGTGATGGATTCTTCTGTGCTGCTCTAAGTAAATACAAGCCAGAGACAAGAATCAGGATGCACTGAATGGGTTATTTAGATAAATCACTTATAAGTACAGGACCAAAACCCTGCCCTCTCGCAACCCCAGCCACGGGGATACTGCTGGTGCCCCAAACTCTTAAGTAATTGTCTGTAGCTTTCAAAAGTTTCCTCCCATAAACCAAATATTTAAGTGAAATAATAGGGGAAAGAAAGTGTAGACTTTCTGGTTCAGTGATCTTTGAAGGGATGATTTGAGAAAAAAGGATTGGTTGTTGTAAGAACATTTGAGGCATAGACACCACACGTTAAGCACAGCCACACCTACCACATGTTAACCAGCATATGAATGAATAGTCACCCCCATTTCACAGAGGAGGAAAATGAGGAACAGGGAGGGAAGGAGCCCAGCCAAGGTGACACAGCTGGGAAGGCGGGATTTGACTCCAGGCAGCTGGACCCTAGCTCTGTGTTGACTTCTCTCCAAGACTGTTCCCATCTCAACTCCAGCTTCACAGAGAGAAGGCATTTTTAAGTGCACACCTACTATGAGCCTGGTGCTATGTTGAGAGCTCACTTCACTCTCATAGCAAGTCCATGCTTCTTAATGCACAGAAGAGGAAAGGCTTAAGAACCAGTCAAGGCCCCTCCGTTAGGATCTGGCAGGTCTGATTCAGGCTGTCAATGCCAATGCCAGCTGGTACCCACCACTTAGCAGATGCCAAATGCTAAACGGGAAAGAGCCTGAAGCCCAAATTTTCTTAGCACATATTTATACTGTGGTGCACTGGCCACCTTCATTCACTCAACCAGCAAAGGAGGCTGGTCCTGTTGCTGCACCAACCTGTTACATGGGACAAGGAGGCCCAGGGGATACTCTGTAAGACAGAGGGCAGGGGGCATAAACATAGCCTGGCTGTCACCAAATCCCACACCCTGAAAGAGAGCAAGAGTGATGGAGAGAAAGAAAGAAAGAAGGCGGGGGTGGGGGTGTAAAGCAGAAAGACATACCCAGAGACAGAGGAAGAGACATAAACACAGACACAGAGGGACAGACAGAGACATGGGAAAAATTAATGAGATGATTCTTTTCCCTGGGCCAGGTCCCTGGGCAGAGAGTTTGGGTTGGAGGCTTTGTCTCATAAATTCAAGCTACACTAATTTGTCCAGGGCCACAAAAGAGCACAAACCCACACAGGAAGCGGGGAGTCCTATTAACAACACACATGTCTTGCTCAAGTAATCAGTTTCTGGCTTGGATTTGTACCTGCCTGCTCTGGTTGCTGTGTGCCCCGGGATGAGTCACTATACCTCTCTAGGCCAGCAGAGGGGATGCTGAGTCCCTGGGCCTGCCAGGACAGCTGTGAGCTCTTATCAACCTTTAGTATACAGGTCTAGCTTGGGGTTCCTTCCCTACATGCTGGGTCCCTTCATGACTATTGGTACTCTTGCTAAGAAGAGCCCCAAGAAGGAGTTGGCTTAGCCCTTTGTCCATCCTCAGATGCTTCCTCGAACTAGGCCCACATAGTCAAGTGGCAGGAGAAGTCTCCTGTTGCAAAAATGCCAGGCTTCTCTTCAAGTTCATTCCTGGTCAGTGACATGGTCATCCCTGAAGTTATCAGGACAGTCAAGAGAAAGCATTTGCCCTGAATAAGGAGGTCACAGCCCAGGGTGCTGACCCTGACTCTGCCACTCACTTGCTGTGCTTCCCCAGACAGGTAACTTTCCTTCTCTGGGCCCAGTCCCACCACTGCAAATCATCATGAATGTCTCAGAGATTGATTCGGCATGGTAACCTAGGAGGACACAGGCCGAGTTTTTACCCATTAGCTGTCTCTCTGCCCTGCTCTCCCAAGCCCTATGTAGCCTGCTGGAGTGAGAAATAGTGGAACCCCAGGGACTGGCCTGAGGCCTCCCACCCTAGGTCACTCACACCAAGCCCGAGATTCACAGGTTAGTGGGCAAAGCTGTCCACCACCTCAGGTCCCCCAAAGCCCTCTCCCTTGGTAATCAGATGGGAGCCTCCTTTTGCTCAACAATGGACTGACAAAAGACACAAGTCAACATGAATATGACATGGACACTTGGTTATGTCCTGCAAGAGTGACAGGAGATGAAGCAGGTGCCAACTAATCCTCCCTAAAAATAGGGGAGGATGAACATTTGTGTCGGGGCCTGGAGTGTCCAGGCTTAAAGATAAACAACTGGCAAAACAAGCTCAACTCACGTGCTGGCCCTGTCCACACAGATGTTGAATCCAGTGAAAATTTCCTGACCAACTTTGGGGCAGAGAGGAATCCCACCCTCAGGGGGATTACCACCACATGCCTCCTTCCCAAGCTTGGGGAACAGGAAATGCTTGGGCTTTGATTGACAATTATTCTGGAAGAAGTAACTTTCCTGGGTTGATGGGGGGTGGGGTCCCCTCCCTGGGAGTACTGGAGGGGAGGAGTTTTTAACTGTTGTTTTTAATATTTTTTAAAAACATAATAAGCTTACAATATCTGGAGGCTCCGAATCTGTCTGCCTTTTCCTCAGTGAAGAAAATCTCTGTTGGCTGCGGGCAGAGAAGCGGCGGAAAGACTCCCGACTGCGGGATGCGAGGTGTCGGAAGGAGGAGGTGCGCTTGAAGGGGGTCCGGCCACCGGGCTCTCCGCTCGTCCGCTCGTGGCCCACCGTGGTGGTCACTAAATTGAGGGCTTCCTGGAAGGACCTCCGCACGGTGCCTACCCACTGGGTCATGTGGTTTTGGGCCACGCTGAGTTTGTCTCCCAGGTAATCCATGAGGCTGGCTGGGAGGAGAGGGGAGGTGGAGGTGACAGAGGGAGAAAGCAGTTACAAAGCCAGTGTCCCCTCCCTTCATGGAAGTTCTGGGCTTGACTGGAGGAAAAATAAAAAACCCCTACAGCTCTCTTCAGCCAAACCAAGGGTAGATAACCACTGCTGAGCCAGCAGCCGGCTGCATCCGCGGTGTCGCTCCGGATTAAGAGGCTGCTAAGTGCCAGGCTGGGAGTCCACCCCTTGGAGTTGTAGAGTCAACACGCTGGGCGGTCCGGTCTCCTGTTCCGAGTGCTCACCGGGCTGGATCCGTGGCCACAGGAGCTTTGGGAGGAACAGGGCAGCTATGCTCACTCCAGGGCGTGACGACCCCCGAGCAGTGGGAGGGAGAGGGGGCTGGCCGCGGGTCCCCTGTTCTCACTTCCCTTCAGGCAGGTAGCCCCTCTGGAGCCCACACTGCAAGGTCCTGGGGGACAGGCCGCCGCCTGCTGCTGCTGTCCCAGGCCCAGCTGCTCACCTGACCCGTGCAGGTTTTCTGTCCTCTGGCTGGAGATTCCAAACCTGTCGGCCAGCAGTTAGCTCATTTCCGGAGGCAGCCACCAGGGCCCCTGGGTCCTCTGGCTGAGCAGTGTGGGATGACATCAGCCCCCCGTCTTGTCTTAGTGAGGGGCTTCGCTGCCCAGGAATGCGGGAGGGGCCCTGGGGAGGCGGAGGCGGCTGCTGCCAGGGGAGCTGACGTCCGCCCCCATTTTTTTTCCTCCCCAAGTCCCAACTCGCTCACTGTCCCTCAGGGCTGACGGTAACTTCACGTGCCTGACAGCCTCCCCACCCCTATGCCCTCCCCGCAGGCGCAGCAGGGAATGTGGCAGCACGTGTGTGCATGTATGTCGGAGATCTGGCAGCCCCTGGGTTAGTGCAGCTAACTGCTTCTGCCTCTAGGGTTACGAGGCTGTGTCTTGGGACCGCTCCCGCCGGCTGTCAGTCTGTCTCCCTCTTGTGGTCTGTTTCTTAGTGGTTTCTCAGCCGCGCTCTCCTCCCTCTCCCTGTGTCTCAGTTTCACTCGCTTTAAGCTTGTGTCTCTGTCTAGCTCTCTGCTCTCTCTCTCTCTCTCTTCCCCCCTCCCTCCCTCTCTGTAGACTTTCCAGCTTTCTTGCCCTCCCTTCCTGGAAAGAAACACCTGGACAGGTGAGATAGCCCCCACGTCCCCCAAGGAAGGATTGGAGAAGGCTGCATTTCAGGCCAGGTGGGGTTGCCATGGCAACCTGGGGGCACAGCATCTGCCCCATCCTGGGCAACAGGCTCTCACAGGGAACCATGGGAATGATTCATGGTTTACACTGGGTCACATGAGCTTGCTGGGTTTTAACTCTTAAGAAGCCCGTATACTGGGCAGGGGAGGGGAAGGACAAGACTGCAGGACCTGAAGACCGCAAGAGGTGCATGTCAGGGATTGTTACCCAGGGGGCATTAGCAGCTGGCTTCTGCACCTAACACACACCTATTGGAGGAGCTTTGCCCTTCCAGCAGGGATCCATGCCCTGCACACCTTCTACACATGAGGAAATGCAGACTCAGGGACGTAGATTCTTAAGCCCAAGGTCACACAGCAAGGATGTCATCAGGGTGTGCATGGGAGCTGGTCCCTCGCCACCATTTTCACAGGTCTGACACAGCACCAGCCCCGAGTTAGAGCCTGGCAAATATTTATTTGGAACACCAAGTCCAAGATTGAAATCCAGGTCATGTGTTCTTTCCACCAGCACCTCCCCTCAGTTTTGAACAAATATTTGCTATCTAGACACTGGTCAAGGGGCATCACTTGAGAAGGTTTGTCACAAAGGCCTCTCTAACAATGCAGCTCTTTCTTCTCTGGATTCCCAGGCCTATGGCTGCTCATTTGCCCATTCATTCTTTCGCTCATTCATTTAATAAACGTTCGGAAAGTACATACTCTGGGTCAGGCACTGGAAAGAAATTAAGAATTAAGGTTTCACAGCTCAGCAGGTGTCTATGATAGTGGCTCCTATTTACTGAGAGTTTACTAAGTGCCCAAGGCAATTCTAAGCTTTCACAGAAATTAACTCATGAATTCTTACACGAACCCATTTGACAGAGGATAAGACTGAGGTCCACAGAGATGAAGTCATATACCAAGGTCATCCAACCTGACAGATGGTCTCCACGATGGGTCCCAATGATCCTTGCTCTATCCTATCCATGGTCCCCATTTTATGGTCCCCGCCCCAACACAAGGAATCAAGGTTGGTCTCTGTGCTCAGCAGAGCAAGACAGAAATGATGGTTTGTGGCTCCCAAAGCTTGGCGATAAAATGTATCTCAGCTTTGACCTTGTTCTCTGAGATCAAGCTGGGGAATTCAGTTGCCATGCTATGAAGTTGTTTGAGCAGCCCTATGGAAAACCCAAGTGGAGAGAATCTCAGGCCCCTAGCCGACAGCCAGGATCACTTGCCAGCCGTGTGACTGAGCCACTTTGGAAGCAAATACCCTACATCCAGTCAAACCCTTACAGGACCATAGCCATAGCCAACATTTTGATTACAACCTTGCAAGAAACCCTGAGCCAGAGCTACTCAACCAAATTGCTCTCAAATCCCTGACCCATAGAAATCCCAAAAGACACAAATGCCCAAAGGCAAGACAGTACCTGGCCCATGAGAAAATGCAAGGTTGTAGAGAGAGTGGGGGGCAGTTTACACAAGGGGCTCTCACAGCAGGCTACATGCCCTACATGTTAGGAGGCTCTACCCCATCATGCAAATAAAGAAATGCTGGGGTCTATACCCCTACCTCCATACCTGTCTGGCTCTACCCTCTTCCACATGCAGCCTCCCAGGTTCCAGAGCTTCTGGCTTCTAATGTTTGCCCATTTTCCTCTCACAGAGCATCCACAGTAAGCCCCTACCAGGCAGGCCACGGACTTCCAGGACAGGAGCAGGAACAGAGCTGAGAATGAGCTGAGTTCTCCCCACCTGGCCCCAGAAAAGCCACACCAGAAATACCTAGAGAACTAAATGGGAATGCAGCTTTTTAACAGACCATCTGGACAGAGAGGTAAGAAATGCACTGGGAACCAAAAATGTTAAAATCAAAGCGGTAAGTAAAACATCTTCAAAATGACCAGACCCATTATTGGCAAAGGTATGGTGAAACAGACATATATATATCAACAGCAGATAAAAGTGAAAATTGTACAACTTCTGACAACCTAAGGGACTGTAACAAACTGGTTAACATACTGAGGTGGTCAACATAAGGAATTAGACTTACTGTACATGTGGTACATGTCTCCTTAAATTAGGTCAACCTAAGGAGGTGGTCAATGTAGGGAGTGGTCAACTATGGAGCCTCTACTGTATTTCCTAGAGGATATTTAACACCTTCGATCAAACATCCTAAAAAATAAGGGTCTTCCAGTTAAAGGCACACATGCTCAAGTGCAGGGCTGAAGAGTATTGATATCTATAATTTACTGTGAAATGCATAAAAAAATCTAAGATGGATAGATGGCCAGATTTCTACAAAGCAAATATGGCTAAATGTTACCAATTGTAGATAGGTGCACGTGTGTTCCCTATATAATCTTTCTGTATGTTTGAACATTTTCATAATAAAAAGCTGGTGGGGGAGATATGCCTGACTCACCGCTATATTAATGATCCAATTCCACACAGAGAACAAAAGAATGGATATATGTGTAAACAGCTACAAGTACATTCAACACAGTCACATACATAATTACGAAAAACTAGTAAGAACCTAATTGTTCGACAAAAAAGTAACTTGCTCAGTGCTGTGCTAAGCCATATTGGAGCCAGAGGCAAAAGGAAAAAGCTGTTTTACCGATCCTGTGTTTTTGGTAGTGTTGATTCTTTGCTCACCATAGATTTGCTGCATTCATTTAATTCTTAAAAAAAATACTGAATTAAAATATTATTTCCCTTGATTGTGGACTTTAATGGCTCCTAATTTTGTGCCCTGCCTAAGTGCCTCATTTGCCTTCTCCAACCTTGCTATATCAATATAGTATCCTGATAGTGAGTTTGAAGACCTACCTCTAGCTCTTATTAACTGTGTGACCCTAAGCAAGTTGCTTGAGCTCTCTGCTTTTCACCGTCATTGGTGTAGCTGGTGTCTCTTCCTGACCAAGATCTCCTTTTCTAGAAGGGGCATCCATCCTTCTACTACTGTGTTAGCCGCAGGAAGCCCTACCCTTCTCTAGAGAATTGCCCTTGCTCAAGGTTATGCTCAGATGGCCAAGCCGACGACTGACTAGTACGGAACACAAAACCTAGGTCCCCTTGCCTCAAAATAGAACCAACTCATTGGTGCAATTCACATTTTAGAGGTCTTCATGAGATTAGACTGAGGCCAGACCTCTGTTGAAGGAAACCATGTCTGTACTTAGATTCTCCCCATCCTAGCTTGTTGCCCTAGGTTCTTACAAGTTTCACCTGAGAGCTTTCCTTCAATCAACCACTACACAAGAATTCTCATTTCAGTCTCTGCTTCTAGGGAACCTGACCTAGGACCACCATCATCACCATCATCATCACCATTTACTGGACATCCGCTATGCCAGATATTGTATCACATCACTGAATTACACCATCTGCTCCTCCCAACAATGAAATGAGATTTGTATTATGATTATTACTCCTATTTTACAGATAGGAAAACTGGAGAAGAGAGAAGTTCAGTGATCAGCTCACAGTCATACTACTGTTAAGTAGTAGAGTTTGCTACCACAGCCTCACATCTATGACAACTTTAGAGGATGCCCATCCAAATCAGTTTGGATGACAGACAAGCGCCCAGAAAAGCAGACCAAATGGCACACGAGATTGCACAGTTCTGCCTCCTTCCACAAGGGGAGAAAAGGGTGCACAAGTGAGTTGCAAAGCTGGATGCCTGCTGTTCCCTCTTGGCTTCCTTTAGGTACAGTGTGGTCTGAAAGTGTGACTATAAAAAGCGCCACTTCCCCAAAACTGGGGCAGCACAAGCATTTTTTCCCCCAGAGGACTTTTTATGCAAACTCTTCTGCTCTCTCCAGGAAACTCTTGGGATGCTGCTGGGCATTAAAAAAGAAAGAAAACTCTATTTCTTACATAATTAGTCCAAAACAAAAGTGTTGAGATCCAGGAAACAAACGGGAATTACACCCACAATGTGAGATGAGGCACAGAAATCACCATTTCCAGATAAATGTGTGTTGTTAACAGAAATCTGAATGTATCGGTCATTCATTCAACAAACAGCCTGAAGAGTTACTTTCTGCAAGCCTTGTGCTGAGCCTGAGGAGACCTACAGCTCTTAAAGACCTCGGTACATCTACCTAACTTGCAGACATTAAGGAGGAGAGTGTCCCAACAGATACCCTCAAACCTGGGGCTATATATACCATTTTCTTCCCCCAAATCTGATACAAATGTGTATACTTTCAAGAATCTCTGGTCCGGTGGGAGAAAAAGCCAGAAAAAGCATGAAATATTGCCACACACGTGCCAAGGGCCATGATGGATACATGGAGAATGTACTATGGGAACCTAAGAAAAGGAGGCAAAACCCAGCCAATAAAGTAAATGGTCGAGGAAAGAAGACCAAAGGGAAAATGGTGACTTACTGAGGCCTTGCAATTAGGACAGGGATATCTCAGTAGGGCTTTGAAGGATAAATACGAGTACTATATACAGGAAGACTAAAAGAGAGACCAGCAGGTGCAACAGTCAGGAGGTGTGGCCTCATTCATCTTGGCTCTGGGGTTTTGCACCTGCTGTGTCCCTGCCTCGGGCTTCCTTCCCCTCCTCTCCTGTCACTACTAGACCTCTCCCACCCCCAGGACAACCTACAACCATTTACAAATCTCCCCCAGCAGGTCTCACTTATATGAACATCTTCACAGCCTACTTCCTAAAACACTGGACATTCCAGGACTGTGCATTCTAGGCAAAGAGGTGTGCTAATATGATACAGATAAAGAAGGGGATACAGTGGAAATAATAACCACCATTAATTGAGGATTTAATGTGCCCAGAAATGACAATTCACACATCTAATCCTCAGAACAACCCCATCGGGTGAGCCCTTTTGGTAATCACCCCATTTTGTAGAGGACACTGAGGTTCAAAGAACTGAAAGGACTTGTGCAAGGTCACTGAGCTGGAAAGTGGGACTCTGGGACCCAAACCCTAGCCTGATTTCAAAGCCTTTAACCACCTCATCCTTTCCCCCTTCCAGGGCAAAAGCCACACTCTATCCACACCTCCAGGACCCCTTAAAATGGCCAATTCTGCCCCCAAGTCCTGTGCATGAGGGTGGTGACTACTGTATACCCCAAGGCCTCCTGAGAGGGTCAAAAATGCCTTCCAAAGGACTTTCCTGGTTGTCAATCCATCAGTTTTCTCTCTTGCCTAGAGATTAATTCCCTGGATCTGGTGTAGGAAGAGCTGACACATGAACCCGGCTTAAATCTATTTTTTCTCCCCTTTAGATGAAGCAGTGTGGCCAGAGGGCCAGCCAATGGCTCAGGCTCTCTCCAAGGCCGGCATCCTTCATGTCCCAAGTCATGATTTCCTCATCCTAAAGAGGACATAGAAAGTCCATCCACTTCAAAAGGAAATAACTGAGACAACTCCTTCTCAGCACACCTGATACACAGTGGTCAGAAGGGATGATAATCTATCCATCACATCATTGTTCAAACAATTCATAGGATCCCAGTCAGAATCATGACAACCAGGACAATGGACCTAGGCCAACCTCCTCATTTAACTAAAGAAACAGGCCCAGGTGCAGGGCAGTTATAAGGCCACACAGGCAATCTGTGACAGCTGCCCTCTGATTTCTCAAAGGAGTTGTGCATAATCTGACTTTGATGGTGTCCATGTCCTCTTGTCTTACCTGCCCCCCAAACTGGACTGGGATGTGGCTTGCCATCTCTTATCCAGCCCTTTGCACATGCTGTTCCCCCTACCATTCCACCCCTTCTGATCCTCCACAGCTCAGCTTAGATGCCCCCTCCTCCTAGAAGCCTCCTCTGATTCCTTATGTCCACCTCTGGACTCCCACCCTGCCTACGTTACCCCCACTAAATCACTTAGCACATGGGGCTGTAACTCAGTTTACCCATTTGCCTTCCCCACCAGATGCTGAGCTCACCCTCGCTACTTAGTGTCTTCAGCAGGCCCTCACCACACCTACCACGTGAAATAAAGGAATTACTGAGGCTTGAACCTGAGGCGGAGAACTACCAACATCCCTCTCCCGACTTAGACTTGTTTCCAAGGCAACAAGGAAAAGAATTCTGATAAGAGCCAAAAAATAGAAATGACTTAAAGTTACAAGTCAATCCCAGATTATTTATAAATCAGGTCCAAGACTATTTCCTTGTGTTCATTTGTCACATTCTTCTTCAAATAGCCCTGTTAGTGACCCTTATAAGATATCTTTAATTAACCTTGAAAGGAGGTTTAAAAAAAAAAATCATCTGGAAAGGAAATTCTTTCTAGAAACAGCCAGAAACTCATCACTCTTTGATTTTTTTTTAAATCAGGCCTCTCCCTTAGCTCAAATGGAATGTAGTATTTTCCATGCTGGGGAGAGTCTGCTGTGGCCCTCCTTGGCATGTGAAGCTGGTCAGTAATTACAGCCCCTCTTCCTAGAGCCAGCATCTGACAAAGCTTTGAGCCCCAGCTTCCTCTAAACTGGACACAGGCAGGTGAGGGCCCCGCCTAATTCATCTTGCTGGGATGCCTGATGGTTCCGGGAGTAACTGGCTCCTGGGAGCTGCCACCCTCGCCTTGGGTATCCCAGGAAAGGAAGAGGAGCCCTTTGGGGTCTTTGGCTGCGCTGCCTGTGGTTGGGCAGCACCTTTCTTTCAACCACAGCGGCTGAAGTTCCACATTTTGGGGTCAGTTAGCAAAAGAAGGCAAATGCTCTCAGGGAAGAACAAATTAGAGATAAGGAATACACGACATCCTCCTAAAAATGTATGTCTGACCAGTGAATTTGCTACCCTGGGCTGAAGTGCCTGCTAAGCAGCACCCCAAGTTTTAAAAGATCTCCATGAAGATAATAAAAGATTGGAAGAATTAACAGAAGACTTTTCTTTCTTTGCACCCTCCCCCTCATTCCTCTGACTGCAATGAACCTCTTCTTGAGTCCCCACTATGCGCCAGGCACTGCGATAGCAATGAAATAAAAGACCCATTGATGGCCTTGGGAGCCGTTTCACTATGGAGCTCTATTATACTGTAGTCAGTATAACAACATATTACAGCAGTCCTCATTCAAGAAGGGCCTACTGTGTGCCCTAACGCCCCCTTGACCTGTGTAACCCAGGATGGTTGTGATCCCCATTATACATATACACGAGAAGGAGACTCTGAATAATGAAGTCACTCATCCAAGTCTCATGGCCGCTACATGCACAGCTGTGACTTGAACCTTCGTCTGGCTAAACTGAAAGCTATGAGGTACAGAGATGCCATCGCGGAAGGAAAGGCCTTATCCTGTGTTCCTCATTCCCTCCTCTCCTCTTCACTTCCTCCTACTCAGACTCAGGTTGGTCACGAGCCCCATTGAAACCTGATGGTGAAAACACAAAATTTCCCATGATGGCTTAAGGGACCCCACTCCCATCATCGGTGCCAACAAAATCTCAACTGCATACACAGACAGCTCCAGTGACGGGAGGTCTGGGTGGTCTCGCATCCTGCACCCTTCTGACCCAGGCTGAATGGAAGGGAAGAGGCTGCGGCCCTAGGACTACAGACCTGGGTTTGAGCCCTGCCAAGCTCTGCCCCTCACCACAGTGATGCCTACCCCGTCCTCTCTGGGTCTTGACTCTCTAAGGTAACCAAACAGGAAGTCACAGGAGAGACCAACTCAAAATCCCCGCTGTGCCCTCTCAAGGACCCCAGACCCAGGTTCAAAGACTGTGTGGACGAGGGTCCTCAGGTGGGCTTCTTTTGCTTGAGTTGCATTTTCCAAAATGGAAATCAAGACACTTAGCTCCCAGGTAACGGTGTGAGCTGAGAGCACACAGAAGGTCCCCCGCAACAGTCAGCAGGACGGCATCAGACTCCAGGGGGAGATGTCCACAGCTGGAGTACTCACATTTTGCAAAACACACTTACCAAGACAAATGTTCCACTCCCCGGTCCAAATCAACATCTGCTCAAATGCTGCTCGGATGATTAATATTTGCTAAGCACTGTGTGCCAGGCCCCACATCATCTCCTGTTACCCTCACAAGCACATGTGAGGGCAGGTTCCTCACATCCGACTGCCTGGGTGTCCAACTCCCTGCTGTGTGACTCTGGGCTGGGGACTTGCCTTCTTTGATCTTCACCATTCTTGCTTTTAAAAGAGGGTAAAAGCAGTCCCTTCTTCTTTCTTTTCCTGGCAGTTTTTGGCCAGGGCTGGGTTTGAATCCACCACCTCCAGCATATGGGGCTGGTGCCCTACTCTTTTGAGCCACAGGCATCGCCCAAAAGCCGTCCTTTCTTAACAGGGGGCACTTACATTATATGTTCTGGCCACCTCATGATAGCAAAACAACTATCCCCATTGTAGAGAGGAGAAAACTGAGGCAGACAGTGTGAAAGCTGAAAGTTGCGCAGCAACTCAGCAGTAAATTCTAACTTGGAGGCCGGTGCTCTGCACCGCCCACTCAGCATCTACGCCTCAAAGGCCAAGGTGACCGGGGTGCTTCTGATCTCCCATATCCGCCCCTCATCATTTCTATCACTCAGCTGCCACCCTCTGGCCTGTGTCTCATCTCAGTGCCACTGTGAGCTAAGCAACGGTCCCCACTCGCCAATTGCCGACGCCTCCACACAAGAGCAGCTTTCTCCTGACCCGGCTGGAGGTCTGCTCTCCTGTGCTTGCTTCTCTGCACTCATACAGCGCCTCTTCTGTGCTGCCCACACAGTGCTGGGAGCCACGCTGTGCTGGACGGGGCAGGTAGGGGAGGAAGAGGGCAGCCAGGCAGTCCCGGCATCTCGACAAAGGGGTGTCACCCCATGGGTCCCCTTGGCTGCTCCCCTTTTGGGTACAAAGCATAGCCCAGTGGCCTCAGAGTCCTAGACTAGCCTGGACTTAAACCCCACCAGAACCGCCCCATCACCAGGGCCACCAAGGCAGGACCCCCAGCTCCCTCCACCCAGTTACTTCCTTTTGAGAAGATTATCCTCCAGCAACTCCAAGCCACCTGCTGGTTTCCTGAACCCCGAAGTTTCTTGTTCCTGAGTCTGGACTCAAAAGTTACCTCCCGGAATACCTCTCCTCAGCCTTCCTATCACAGCACCCGTCATCATATTTCAAAGTAATTGGCATTTTCCCAATTACGTATTATCACGCTCTCTCTCAGGAAGACCCACAGTAGCAGAAACTTCATCCTCCGCTCCTGCCCCTCCACTCCTAGCACACGGGAGACAGTGAAGTGTTTGTTGAACAGATGGATAAACAAATGAGTGAGGAAGGGAAGGAAAGAGAGGAGAGGATGGAATACTGTTTTCTTTATAACTCCATCTTCTCCCTGCCCCTTTCCCTACCAATTCCCACCCATCTCGTAAGACTTCACACTGATGTTCCCACCTCCAGGAAGGCTTCCAGCCACCTTCCCCACTCACTTACCTGCCCCCTCTGGGCTGCACAGCTACTGCCTATCAAATCCTGGCTAAGGAGTCTGGGGAAAAGTCTGCTGGGTGTACTAAGGGGAGAAGACTTCCTCCCAGTGCACCCCCATTCCTCAGCTGGATGTTGTCAAGTCTCCCTCGGATGGCTGGAATGTTGTCAGCCATTCTGGGACAAGGGGGGACCAGATGCTGAGGGAAGAGTGGAAGGATGTAAAGAACATGGGTTGATCCACTAATCGCAGATTTTGAAAACTTTCCATAAAGAGTCAGATAGTAAATATTTCAAGCATTGCAAATCACATGCAGTCTCTGTCATATACTCTTTGTCTTTATGGGGATTTGGGGGGTTTTGCTTTGTTTATGAGACAGATTCTCACTCTGGTGTCCAGGCTAGAGTGCTGTGGCACTAGTCCAGCTCACAGCAACCTCAAACCCCTGGCTTCAAGTGATCCTCCTGCCTCAGCCTCCTGAGTAGCTGAAACCACACGTATCTACCACAGTGCCCTGCTAGTTTTTCTACTTTTAGTAGAGATGAGGTCTCATTCTTGTTTGGGCTGGTCTCCAATTCCTGAGCTCAAGCAATCCTTCTGCCTCAGTCTCCCAGAGTGCTAGGATTACAAGTGTAAGCCACCACCTCACCTAGCCATTTTTATTTTTTTTAAACAACCTTTTAAAAATGCAAAACTCACTCTTAGCTCACAGACCATAGTTTGCTGAACCCTGCACTATACCCATCAACCACCAGATAAATTATGTGAGGGGTACACATCCTTATTGTCTGACCCATCTTTATAGGTTCTTTTGTTACCTTCAGCATCTTCAAAAATATCTTTGCTAGTAAAATGACAAGGCTGGATTAGGTGTTGGTTTAGGATGTGCAGCAACTAGCCCCCTCATATCCTGCAGCTGGGGATGCAAAATGCTACAAACACTTCGCATCAACAGTTTGGCAGTTTCTAAAAGAAATAAAGAAGTTTAATGTACACCTACCATATGATTCAGCCATTTCAACCTCAGGTATTTACCCAGGAGACAAAAGCATATGTCCACACAACAACTTATACACAAATGTTCATAACAGCCCCCAAATGGGAGCGACTCAAATGCCTACCAACAAGCAAATGGATGAACAAGTCGGTACACACAGGCAGTGGAATAGTATTTAGCAATAAAAAGGAGTGAAGTGGCTCGGTGTCTGTAGCTCAGTGGTTAGGGCGCTGGCCACATACACCAGAGCTGGCGGGTTCAAACCCAGCCTCGGCCTGCTAAACAACAATGACAACTACAACAAAAAAATAACCAGGCATTGTGGCGGGTGCCTATAGTCTCAGCTACTTGGGAGGCTGAGGCAAGACAATCGCTTGAGCCCAAGACTTTGAGGTTGCTGTGAGTGGTGATGCCATGGCACTCTACCGAGTGTGACATATTGAGACTCTGTCTCAAAAAAAAAAAAGAGTGAACTATTGATACACACCACAGCATGGATGAGACTCTGAGTAATTATGCTGAGTGAGAGAAACCAGATACAGAACAGAAGAGCATACAATTCCATTTATATAATGTCTGTAAAATACAAACTCATCTAAGCTGATAGAAAATAGATCAGTGGTTGCTTAAGGACAGGGATGGGGAGAGAGAGGAATTACCAAGGGGTAGGAAGAAACTTTGGGCAATGATGGATAATATTCATTATTTTCACTGTGGCAATGAATCCATGGGAATACTCATATGTCAAAACTCACTAGATTGTACACTTGAGATATATAGTTTATTATGTGTTAATTATACTTCCCCAAAACTGTCAAAAAAATTAATAAATAACAGTGGTGGTTCTTCTAATAGGCAGAAAGAACTCATGAGGAAGCCCTGGCCAAGCCCAACAGAACAGTGGGGAGGGAGGATGGAAGCCTGAGGAGCCTGGGGCCCTACAAGGCCTTATGTCTTAAGTGACAGGCACCATCTTTTTGTGTTTGTTTATTTTGTTTTGTTTTGTTTATTTTTGAGATGAGGTTTTGCTGTGCTGTCCAGGCTAGAGTAGGGTGGTGTCATCATAGCTCACAGCAACCTCAAACTCCTGGGCTCAAGTGATCCTCCTGCCTCAGCCTCCTCAATAGCTAGGACTACAGGCACCCACCACACTGCCTGGCTAATTTTTAATTTTTTTATAGAGACAGGGTCTCGCTATTGCCCAGGCTGGTCTCAAATTCTCACATCTCAGCCTCCCAGAGCGCTACGATTACAGGCAAAAGTTACCTCGCCCAGTCAGCTAAGACCATTTCTGTCTCCTCTATGATGTAGCTGAAGACAAGTGAAACCAAGCCCCTGAACGTTCTCACTTTGGTGACCAGGGGAACAGAGAGGCAGCCTTTGGAGCCGGCTTGTGGATAGGCAGCCTCAGCTACCACTCTGGCCCCACCGCAACCAAGAAACCATAAGGCCCCATGTGGGCTGTGCTGAGCACCCACCCACGAGCCTTTTTTGGAGTTCCCAACTGCGTCAGGCTCACCACGTACCCTGCAGATGGTCTCTTCTCATCTGACCAGGCCCAGGGAACACAATGGAATTCCACAGAAGTTCTAGACTCATGTCCCCCACTCATCACAGAGGGGATGGGAAGAACTCCCAGCTCAGCTCTCCAACAACCATCTGCAGCAGGCAGGGAACAAGTCCGGATCTACAGCTCCAGACCCCTTCTCTGCCTGATCCCAGTGACAGCCCAAGTGCTGGTGCACCCAGCGGAAGACTGGCCTCCCTCCTGCAGGTGCTGTCATGTCAAAGAAGATCTCTGTCCTGGCCAGGAACAATAGGACCAGAGACTAGGGAGGAAAAAGCTGAGGCCAAATGGAGAGCTTAGGTCAAGGTAAATCATAAGGGGCCAGAGAAGAAAGGAAACTTAACCACGAAAGAAAAGAAAAACCGCTCAAGAATGGAAACGGGGGTGGGGGGCTCACCAGTCATCTGCAAATTCCTGTGGATCACCACTTGACGAGTTCTTTGATACTCTTTTAGTGACACAAATGAACATTAAACTTTAAAAAAAAATTTTCTTTTTTTTAATATTTTTCTTTGCTTCTGTATGCTGGGATGTGCCACGTCTTTCAAAGTAACCATGCATACCTTTTCTCTTAGAATCTCCAAAACCACACTGTGAGATGTGGTTTCTCTTCTATTTTAGAGGAGAAAACTGAGGTTCAGAGATGTACAGTGTTGTGCCCAAGGCCACTCATCTAGAAAGAGGCTGAGCTAGGCCTCAAACCTGGGTTTGTCTGGTGTGCAGGCTGCTGGCCTTTTGTGCACACGTTCCAGGGAGAGCCTTTATCAAAGTCTCCAGAAACCCCACACCAGACTTGGCACACTCCCGTCTGTTCATCTTGGTGACCACAGTACCCCCTTGATAAACAGCTGTTGAATAAATCAGTGGATTGAGCAGAGGTGTTCAGTGAGAAAGGGAGGGAGGGAAAGGGAGAGGAGAGAAGGAATGAAGGGCTGGATGCCCAGTAGCCCCACATCCATCCAGGACACAGACTGTGGTCCTTAAAACACACAGTCATTATGGGAACACAGGGCGTGTACCCCCTGAAAAGGCTCAAATAGTGACACATCTTCTCAAGTGTTCTTTTGCACAGTCACCTTTCTCAAGACACGTGACATACTTTCTAACAATACTGCTTGGAGCTTTAATCTTACTTCCCTAAGTCCCTCCGTAAAGGGAAGGAGGGCTGGAGAGGCCCCTGGGGCTGGTCTGGGGTGATGTTACATCAGCCTTCACTGAAATGAACAAACCACTGGCAGGTCCTGTTTCGCTCCTTCTGAAAGTCCCTTCAAGGAGTGTTCTCCTTCTCACTTTTCACTTGCCACTCCTGGGCCAGCTCTGCCGTAGGGCCAGGTGCTGCCTGGGGCTTTGTCCTCCAAGCCCACAAGGAGTGGTTGCCACCTATCTACAGAGGCCCTTCAGGGGTCTGGCACCCATGCCCTCCACAAAGCCGTCCTGAGGTTGCCTGCATATCATAGCTGTACTATGACACAACAGGTCCCCCTGGAAAGCTTGGAGCTCTGGGAAAAATGCCCCATGCCTATGTTTAAACTGGGCATTTCTGTTCCTTTTTGACCAATATCCATCCCTAGTTTTGCTGAGGCATCAAAAAAATGTCCTGTTTGGAGCTTTGACACAATAACTCTTTTCTCAAGGTCTGAGTTGATGGTTTGCTTCCCTCAATAATAGGAGTGAGGTTGTAAGGTGAGAGCTGCCTTCTTCACATTTAGATGCAAAAACCTGCAACAGGACCTAGGGGTGGTCAGATGTATCTCTCTGACCTCCCTCCCTTCCTCTTTTACACAAAGTGGGAAGTCCTGGGTTGGGGGACAGAGGGGCAGAAGGTGGCAAGGTGCCGGGAAATCAGCATTGCTGTCAGAAGCAGAAGGGAACAGAGATGGTGAGTGTGTGTGTCGGGGGGCAGGGAAGATCCCCGAGCCTCTCCCTTCTTACTCAAACAAGTTATTTCCAGAGTATGATAATAACCACCTCCGCCCTCCCCACCAAGTGTTCTCATTTCAAAATGGACTTAATGAGATTCCTCAGAGCAAGGACTTCTCCAAGCAATTGAACACAGTGTGCAGTAATGAGCTGCCAGCAGCCAATGTCACTTAATGGAAATCAAGGGAATAGAAACAGGTCAGGGGAGAGGGTAGCCAGCATTGACTCCCCCACTGAGCCCCAAGCCCAGTATTAGGCACACTACAGGGAACACATTTTTTATTTCACTGCTGTCCTACCAACTCGCCTATATTGTTTGTCCCCTCTTGAACGATGGGACATCTGAGCCTCAGATTTGGTTCCCAGGCTGTGAATCACAGCTAGGTTCCTTAGGCTCAAAATCTGAACCCTCCATCAATGAGCTGTGTGACTTCGGACAAGTTGCTGCACTTCTCTGAACCTGTCCTCCTCTGTCAATGGGCATTAGTGGTAATAACTGCTTTATGGGGCTTCTGTCATGACCTGAGACACTGCTTAGAGATCACTCAGCCTGTAGCTAGTAATCATTCAATAAACACAGCGACTTGCTGGATTAAATCCAGGAACCTGTCTGCTTCCAAAGCTTAGAAAATTTTCTCTTTCCATGAATCTATATCTCTCCATCTACACTCAGCTGGTGAACTCCACCCCTCCGTCCCCTGCTCCCTGTATCTGAAGCCCACCCTGCCTCCCTCCAGCTACCGGGGCAAAGGGGCCTCAATCACGGCCCGGGACAGCCCTTCCTTCATCTTGTGCTCTGACGGCGCCTCTTCTCCCCTCCTCAGTGATATGGCCCTGCATCTGACCATCTCTGTCCCCTGCAACACCCCTGTCTGTCCCCGCAGAGGGCCAGCTCTATCAGCAGGGCAATAGGTCCTACGGATGGTCTTATGTATCGCTCTTCAACATTTCCCATCAAAAAACTCCTCCGAGCCCACCGTGATCCCTGCTTGGACATCTGCTGGTGTCTCACATGCAGCACATCACAAGGGAGCGTGTGCCCACAACTCTAGACAAACTCCTCCATTCTCTTCTCTGTGGCGGGGAAAGGTGCCATCCCTCAACCTGTTACCCAGACCATAAGCCTGGGGTCTTCCTTAGCTCCTCCCCCATCCCCCACCACGTCCATTCCCACTGGCTTGAACTTGAAACTCTAGCCTGAGCCTCAGCATTTCTCTCCTCTATTCAGCCCATGGCAGTTGAATAAGCGCCTAGAATAAGCGCCCCACACTCTGCCCCAGGCTGCAGGGTCCCCCCCACCTGTTTGCCTGCTTGCTCACTACGAGGCTGGCCAACTTGGCCTTGTCATGCCTCAGCCTCCCTCCCTAAGTTCAGTCTCACCTGGGCCTTTGCACATGGCTCCTCCCTCCAGAGTTCCACTCAAATGTCATTCCCTATTTTCTCTTACTCTCATCATCTGTTTTATTATCACATCATTCTGTTTTGTCTTCATGCACTTAACAGCATTTGGAATTATTTCTCTTTCATATAGTTAATAGCAGTTCTCAACCTGTAGGTCGCAACCCCTTTGTAACAATGAAAATACATCCTGCATATCAGATATTTACATTACGATTCATAACAGTAGCAAAATCACAGTTATGAAGTAGCAACGAAAATAATTTTATGGTTGGGGGTCACCACAACATGAAGAACTGTTAAAGAGTCATGGCGTCAGGAAGGTTGAGAACCACATGGTATATTAATATTACCCGTCTCTCCCACTAGAAACACTTGGTTAGGCAAGGGCTGTGTTTTTCTTACTCCCCTGTGATGCGTGGTACCTAGACCTGTGTCTGGCAGAGAGAAATGGCTCAACAACTATTTGTTGAGTGGATAAACAAATGAATACATGGATGAACAAATAAGTTAAAGAATCAGTGAATGAACACACAAACACACAAATCATACTCTGTGGGATTCTGTTTGTTCATCTCTAAAGTGGAACTGGCAATCCCAACACTCATCCAATGGTAATGAAGATTAACCCCGTGGACAGGAGCCAGGACACACTCCACAAATACATGCTGGCAGAGGCATCTCAGCTAGCAGGGACTCAGCAGCGGCATCTCCCCTCAACCTCTTACTGAATAAATTCATTTGAAAGCAGAAATCCTGTAACTGAGACACACAGTTGAAGGTCTAACAGAGCCCGTATATGAGAGCGCGATTCACTGTGTTACCCAGTAGCCATGGCAACTGAAATCTTCAAGTGCAATTCAGTCTCACTTTAACTTTTTACACAAAAATGTCTAAAGGAAATGCTCAGATTCCTTTCTTTGGTGACATTCTCACAGACTAGATATCCTCATTTGGCTCCAAGAAGAAAAATGCAAAATGTCATATTCTTATGAGGTAAACTGGTTTACAAAGAAAGAGTTTTGTTTGCAAAAGCATATGTTCAATGTGGACAGCAGGAAAAAAAATCATCATCGTTGTCACTGTCATCACAACCATCATCACTATCATCAACAATACCTTTGTGCAGGAATGGACCAATACTTTGCTAACCTTTGCCATTCACTTAGTCCTTCAAGAAGCATTCATTAAACACCTACTGTGCACCAGGCCTTGGCCTAGACTCCAGGGGTAGGTATATCAGGGAATGAAGATCTCTGCCCCGTGGAGGCCACAGTCCCATAGGACAGACATCCGATGGAAGAGCATTCCCAGCAGATAATTTCTAGCAAGGAACAGCAGGAAAGAAGAGAAAGACCTGTATGATCCAGACCAAGTCATTGTACCTCTCCAAGCCCGTGACATAATATAATGATGATAAGAACTGCTTGATGAAGGTGATATATGAACCCAGTGAGATGACAGAAAAAATGCTTTGTGTGGTGTCTAGTATACAGCAAGTGCTCAGTAACTAATAATTTCTTTTGGGTTCTAGAGATGGAGAGAGCCAGCCCCTAGGTCTCTCTCTCCCAACCTCAGAAAAGTTCTCTAGGGCTGGGCACAATGGCTCATGCCTGGGAGGCTCCTCATACTGGGAGGTTTAGGAGGGCAAATTGCTTGAGTGAGCTCAGGAGTTTGAGATCAGCCTGAGCAAGAACAAGACTGTGTATCTACTAAAAATAGAAAAACAAGCTCAGGCCCTATGGTGGGTGCCTATAGTTCCAGCTACTTGGGAGGCTAAGGCAAAGAATTGCCTGAGCCCAGGGGTCTCAGGTTGCTGTGAATTGTGATGACACAGCACTGTACCCAGGGTGACAGAGTGAGACTCTGTCTCAAAAAAAAAAAGTTCTCTGGGTGTGAGGTTTTCCTGAACGAATGGTCACGTTCTAAAGGACCAAGGAAGTCCAGGAGACATCCGGGAATTCAACTGTGAAAACAAATGTAGCAGAAAGACTGAAGAGGAAACACATTAGCTGAGCTATTCGCTAAATTAACCTAGAGCTAACAGGGCTGGGGGCCTCGACACGTTTCCGGGTGGGAGCCAGCCCGAACTGCCCAAAACATGAGGATGGGGGATGTCACTGCGGGCTTTTTAACCAAACCAGGCAAGTGGTAAGATCCATTCTTAGACACCAAAGGAAAGATCAAGGTTTCTCTGTTGACAAAGGCTGGAGCTGAGGGGGTTTGGGGAGGCTGCTGGGCCAGAACCCTCACAAGGAACCACCTGCACCTCCTGGATCCTCACTGCTGGAGTGAAGCCCTGGCAAAGGAGGTAGCATTTGAGTGAGGAATGAGACTTGGCTTGGGTTTGAGAACAGGCCACTCTGTTCTTGCCTCCAGCCTCTGTCTCTACACATGCTGTGCTTTATGTCTGAACATTGCCCCATCTCCCTGCCAGTCCCAGCCCACCAGGAAAACCCCTGTTCACCCTTCAGACCACCCAGGAAGGCCATGGCCAAGCAGTTCTCCTGCAGACAAACTCATAAGGGTATGAAGATTTCTGTGCAAGGATGCTCACTGCAGCACTGGTTACAGTGCACAAAACTGCCTATCTAGAGAGAAGTAGTTCAAAACCTTGCAGCACAAGGAAATATAGTATAAAGCTATGAGAAAGGAGGACAGAGACCTATTGTGCTGATATGGGAAAATCTCATTAGTATTACAAGAAAAAGAAAAGCCAGGGCGATGAACATTATTCACAGCAAGATCTGATTATGTTAAAAATTACATATTTATATAGTCATCCCTCAGTATCAACAGGGGCTCAGTTCCAGGAGCCCCCGAGGATAGCAAAATACAGGGGTGCTCAAGTTCCTTATATAAAATGGCTCAGTATTTGCATGTCACCTACACACACCCTCCCTTAAACTTTAAATCTTCTCTAGATTACTTATAATACCTAAACCAATGTAAATGCTATGTAAATGCTTCTTGCACTTATTTAGGGACTAGTAAGAAAAAAAAGTCTGTACATGTTGTGTATAGATGGAACCATCCATTTTTTCTGAACAGTTTTGATCTGTAGTTGGTTGAATCCACAGATGCAGAATCCGTGGATACAGAGGGCTGTGTGTGTGTGGATACAGATACAGATATATACACAGATACTGTCTAATGTATGCCAAGACTATTTCCAAAAAGAGACCCATGCAACTGTCGCCAGTTTCTGGGGAAGGGACTGCAGGTGGGAGGTGGCAGTGAGATTGACTTTTCTTTAGAATACCGTCTTGCGCCATGGTAAATGTTGACCATGTCTAAGTAGTACTTTTCCATTTAAAAAAATTTGGCTACTTATTCTGAATGTTTGGATATTACCTGTGTCGAATTTTCTGCCACCCCACCCCACCCCTGCCGCCACCCCCTGAAAAGGTGACCTAATATTCCCTCCAGTGTGTGAAGACATTCCAGGTATTGCATCACTGCACAGGTTTCCATTTATGTGTCTGTCAGCACCTTCCTCAGGGGCAGGAAACATGGTGGCCACACCTCTGGACCTACCCTCAGAGCCCGGCCCCTCCAGGGCCCTCAGTAAATGCTTAAGGCATGTATGACACCACCAACACCAGCACATCTGCTGCCACATTCTTAAGAGCTTTTCATCATACCAAGTCACTGTTCACGGAGCATGAAGTTTGCCTACCAGCCAATTTATACTCAGTATCTGTTTAATTGAGTCAATATCCTCAAGCCTGGCTGAAAGTAGGAGATGCTGTTGGTCCCCTGCCAGGTGCTGGCTGGGGCATCTGTCTCCTAGGTGTTGGGGCTCTGGTGGCTACCACTCACAACCACCTCTTCTCCAGACCTGAGCAGTGGAGAAGCAGCTGCCCGGCTACTCAAAGGTAGGACTTCTTTTGTGCTCTTTTGTGTTCATCCTTCAAAGCTCTTGCAGGGACCAGGCTGACTCAAGCTCAGTTTATTGTACCCATTTAACAGATGAGAAAAACTGAGGCTTAAATGAGTGATTTTATTGTCATCATTTATAAACTTAAAGTCAAAGAGATAGATTTGAACCCTGCTGTCAGATCACCAAGCTATGACTTTTGGTTCCGTGTCAGCTGCTCAACTCTTATGGGGTCAGGCTGGCCAGCACAGAACATAGTGATTTTAGGGGCTGGCTCAGCGGGAAGCCTCCTACAGGCTTCTCTTGCCTAGTGTAGACTACTCAGCTGGCACTACATTTAGAATTGCTCATGTGGTCAGGAAGCAGGTTCCCTGGGGGGTACTATTGCATGGCTAGACTGCACTGAGGCTTGGAGTGGCATCATCTAGGTCTCAATCAAGGCCAGTCCAGAGTGGAAACAATATGGGAAGCAGCTCTCAGGCAGGTCTTTGAGGATTTCCTGTCCACCTGTGCAGACCGGAACAACAGGAAAAGTCTGCAATGGGGCTGGGTGGGTAGGGCAGGGGGAGCTCAAGATGGTTGCAGTCCACCTAGCCCTGCTTCCCTTCTCAATCCATGGGAGACAGACACTCCTGCAATAGTCAGGGCAATGCAAGAAACATTTGTAACCACCTGCTGTATGTCTGGACCTGTATTAGGAGCTAAGGAAAAAGATGAACAAGACACAGACCCTACCTTCGAAAAGTTTTACTATTCATTCACTTATTCATGCATTCGGTTTAACATATTCTTATTGAGCACCTACTGTTCTAGGAACAGGGGAAACAAATAATAAGACACATTCCTACCCCAAGAAATTTCACTTTTTGGCCGGTGTGGTAGCTTACACCTGTAATCCCAGCACTCTGGGAGGCTGAGGCAGGAGAGTCGCTTGAATTCCTGAGTTCAAGACCAGCCTGAGCAAGAGTGAGACCCTATCTCTAAAAAATAGCCAGGTGTGATAGTAGATGCTGGTAGTCCCACCTACTTGGGAAGCTGAGGCAAGAGGATCAATTAAGCTCAAGAGTTTTTGAGGTTGCTGTGAGCTATGACATCATGGCACCCTATCAGAAGCAAGAAAGTGACCCTCTTTCTTCAAAAAAAAAAAAAATTTCACTTTTCACTTACTCACACATTCATTCACTCTGATATTTAATGAGCACCTACTATGTGAAGATGAGAGGACAAAGATGAATAAGACACTGTCCCTCATCATAAAAAGTTTCATTTATTCATTCAATCTTTTCATTCCCTTTCTTTCACTTTGATAAGTGATTATTGAGCACATGCTGTGTACCTAGTCCTCTGCTAAGCACAGTGGCTACAGATGTGAAATAAGACACAGCCACTACTGGTAAAGAGTTCACTCTAGTGGGTCATTCATTCATTCAGCTTAATATTTATTGATGGAAACCCTTGGGTGCCAGGCACTGTGTTATATGACTGGGACATATAGATAGGGACACAGTTGTTGCTCTCAAACAGTTCCACTCATCTATTCATTCCCTCTCATGCATTCAGCACAGTGTGCATTTATTGAGTGCCTACTACATGTCAGGAACACAGATGTGTGTAACAGAGATTCTCTCCCTCTGAAATAGTCATCCAGCCTTCCTTCTGTCACCATTTATTAATTCACTTTACCAAATATATATTGGGCTTCGAGTATGTATCAGGCCCTGGGAAGGAGGATGAATGAGCCCAGATGTAGACCTAAGAAAGAGTGGCTCACACATGGCCTGTTAGGACTATGAGGCTTCGCCCAACCATTCCTCAAAAGCTCTGAGAGAGGCAGGTTATCGGGAAGTTAGCCACACAGCCTTCTCAGGGAGCTGCAGGGTGGAGAAGGAGTGACAGGAGCAGGCTGGGTTGGGGGGCACCCAGCACACAGGGAGACAGAAACTGCTCAAAATAAACACCAAATGGAGAATTTGATGAGTGAGGTGATGAGTCAGACTTCTAAGTGAGAATTTTCAAGAACTCAAGGAATATTCTAAGTTTAGAAGAAGAAGGGGGAAAAAACTCTACCCACATCTTCCGACTATGGCATGTTCAACACCAAGCCGCCAGCGGCACTGTAGATTTCCCTTGGTTCTACTACCCTCTCAGGCCAGATGTTTGCCAGGGAAACAGCAGGCGTTTAATCTACCACCTCCTGGAGCTGTTGGGAGGATTGCGGCTGAGTTCATGGGAAGCCCTTGGCATAGTGCCCAGCACATAGTAAGTGCTCAGGAAATGAATGTTACTAGGTAACATTCTACTTTATTTACTTCTAGGTGTGGTGGTTTTGAACATGGCTGAAAATTCCTTGCTACTCCTCCAATTGAGAGGTGAGGCCCATGTCCATCCCTCCACCAGGACTGCTTAGGCCAGCAGAGAACAGCAGAAGTGATGCCATGTGAATTCTGAGGCTATGTCCAGCATAAAGGGAGTTGCAGCATCTGCTTTCTTCATCACAACACTAGTTCTGGATCCCTGAGCCACCATGCTATGAGGAAGCCCAGGCCACCAGAAGTGGCTGTATGTAGGTATCCTGGTCAACAGTCCAGAGAAGCTTGGTCTTTGAGTCATCACCATGGGTGCCACAAGTGTGGGTAAAAAAACCTTCAAATGATTTTAGTGCTCAATTTGTTGTGGGTCTCCCAGCTGACACCCCAGACATGGAAGAGCCATCCCCACTAAGCCCTGCCTAATGTCCGCCTCTAAGAATCTATAAGCATAATAAATGGTGATTAGTTTGCACTGCTGTGTTTTGGAGTGACTTGTGACAACTGACAACTGTTGTTACCAGAGGGGTTACCTCTCCAGGCCCTGCAGACCCTGAAGAATGTGGGAGGAGCTGATAAACCAGAACACACAGAACAAATTTATAAACTGTACAGTTTTGTGCACACAGGACCCACTGGTGCCATCACACGGCAGGGCTCTGCTGCTATCCCAACCCATCCTAACTTGGCAAACCATGACTCAGGCCACCACCCTCCTCATTTAGCCTGGAAGACACTGCAGGCCACTGAGGCTGACCTGAACTCACATGGCAAGTCACTACTTTGTTCCCAAGAGAAGACTTAGGTCATCCCTCTGGGAGGAATGAACTGGAGGACAAAGGCTGCTTTCACTGGGCCCAGGCTGCTCACGACAAACAGGGGCGGTCAGGGGCAGAGCTGGGAGCAGGCGGGCCCCTGACACGCCCCCATCGGCAGGGGGCCAAACAGGCCAGGTGGGGCCCAGGCAAGCTGGGGCAGCACTGGGGCCCCACAAGTTCCTTTCCTCCCTGCATCTGGCTCTTTTCCAATTGAGGCCTTCAACAGTAACAGGGCAGGGTACAGAAAGGAACTGAGGGCATATTTGGTAAATTTAACAGAATATGAAAGGCTAAAAAAAGTCACCCCCAGGACTAAGCCAAATGACAAACATAAACTAACACAGTGCAGGTTCCAAGGCACAATAGCCTAGGATCGAATCTCAGCTCCACTGTTGACCAGCTGTGTGATCTTCTGCAGGTGACTTAACCTCTCTGAGCCTCATTTTCCTTATCTGTAAAATGCAAATGATAACAGCGTCTCCCTTTAGGGCTGTTGTGAAGATAAAATAAAGCAATATAAAGTGCTTTGGCTAGTACCTGCCTGGTGTAGGTGGAACTCTGTTCCTCCAAAATTCACACACTGAAGTCTGAATCCCCAAGCACTTTAGAATGTGACTGTGTTTGGAGATAGGGCCAGAGGACCTTTACAGAGGTGGTTAAATTAAAATGAGGCCTTAGGTTGAGCCTTAGTCCAATCTGGTTGGTGTCCTTCTAAGAAGAGGAAATCTGGACACATGGACAGTCATCAGGAGTGTACCTACGGCAGACAAAGACATGCAAGAAAGCAGCTATCTGCAGACTAAAGGGAGAGGCCGCAGAAGAAACCAAACCTGCTAACACCTTGATCTTGTGCATCTAGCTTCTAATACTGTATCGAAATCATTCAGAAATCTGTGGCAGTTGACAGAATATCCCTAGCAGATGAATAAAAATCTCCTATTACTATACTACATTTCATTTATAACTATAAAATAATATTAGGTCAACATGAATGGGCTCACATTTTATTAATGAAAATATGTTTGATACAAAATATTGATATAGTATTAAATACATGCAGTTGTCCCTCCCTACTTCAGAATTTCTCTATAAGACATCAAGTTTTCTTAAATCTGAAAGATTTTCTTAAACGGGAATAATTCAGACCAAATTCCTTGACAACCTCCTCATCCAGACATAACTGCACCCTTGAAATATTTCATTGTGTCCTCTGGGCTCCAATCACAGTTAGAAACAAGGATACCCTCAAACTTCCACTTCTTCCAGAACTGTCAGGCCTCTTCAAACTCTGGGTAGCCCCTGACTGTCCCTCCCCTCTCCTCCTAGTCAGGCATTAACACTCAGAGTAGGTACTCAGTACAGGTGCACAGCAAGCCAACTGAGAGACAAGATAATGACTGCATTTTTTCTTTTTCTTTTCATTTTAGAGACAGAATCTCACTCTGTTGTCCAGACTAGAGCTCCGTGGTGTCAGCCTTAAACTCCTGGGTTGAAGTGATTCTCCTACCTCAGCCTCCCAAGTAGCTGGAACTACAAGCACCCAACAGAATACCTGACTATTTTTTTTTTTTAGTAGAGATGGAGTCTCACTGTTGCTCAGACTGGTCTCAAACTCCTGAGCTCAAGCGATCCTCCAGCCTCAGCCTTCCAAGTAGCTGGGAGGACAAGTGCCCACCAGAATACCTGACTAATTTTTCTATTTTTTTTTTAATAGAGATAGGGTCTCACTGTTGCTCAGGCTGGTCTCAAACTCCCGAGCGCAAGCGATCCTTCTGCCTCAGCCTCCCAGAGTGCTGAGGTCGCAGGCATGAACCACTGTGCCTAGCCAATGACTGCATTTCAACAGAGAAGATGCTGGGCTCAGAGAGGGGCAACGGCTGATATAAGGTCACACAGACAGAACGTACCCTAGTATCCTGGTTCCCCTCTCATCAACTCTGCCTCAAACATGGAAACCATGTGTCCACTTAGTTTGAAACCCCCAAATCTGAGTCCCTTTCCAGTTCTGGAAATTCCTTTTGCCCACCAGTGATAAAAGTGGGTGGCACAGCAGGCATAACCTACATGGAGCCTTTCATTCCTCCATTTCTAGTGGTCTGAAGCCAGCTTTGCTACTGACACCATAGGTGCAGCCTCTCTCCAAGCACGATAATGCTAGGATTTTGTAAAATTCCCTCCATGTTTTACACACCACACCGTTCTCTCTCCTTATGCTGTGCTTCCCAGAGGCTCTGTGCGATTTTTGGACAGAGACAGGTTTTGCCCAGTGTCCTCATTTGTAGCATGAGGACAATCAGAGTGCCTGCTTCATTGTCCTGCTGAGACGGTCACGTGCATTCAGGGGTGAAAGGCTGTAGCCCTGTGCCTGCCATTAAAAAATGGGCAAAGACACGAACAGACATGTTTCAAAAGAAGAGAAAGTAGGCCAGGCCTGGTGGCTCACACCTGTAATCCTAGCACTCCAAGAGGCCAAGGCAGGTGGATCACCTGAGCTCCAGGAGTTCCAGATCAGACTGAGACCGACCCTATCTCTACTAAAAATAGAAAAACTAGCCGGGAGGGAGGCAGATGCCTGTAGTCCCAGCTACTCAGGAGGTGGAGGCAAGGGGATGTTTTGAGCCCAAGAGTTTGAGGTTGCTGTGAGCTCTGGCATCACGGCACTCTACCCACGGTGATAGTGAGACTCAACTGTTAAAAAAGGAAAGAAATGGCCAAATATGCGGGAAAAATGTTCAACCTCACCAAGTGCAAATTAAAACCATAACGAGATACCACCTTACCCCTATCAGAATGGCCATTAATAAAAAGTCAAACAATCAATCAATGCTGGCATGGATGCGGTGAATGAGGGATACTTACACACTGCTGGTGGGAATGCAAATAGTACAACCTCTGTGGATGTTTATCACAGCACAATTCACAATTGCAACGGTATAGGGCCAGACTAAGTGCCCGTCAACTGAGGAACGGATAAAGCAGTGGTTCTCAACCTTCCTAATGCCACAACCCTTTAATACAGTTCCTTGTGTTAAGGTGATCCCCAACCATAAAATTGTTTTTGTTGCTACTTCATAATTGTAATTTTGCTGCTGTTATGAATCATAATGTAAATATCTGATATGTAGGATGTATTTAGACGACCCTGTGAAAGGGTCATTTGACCCCCCCAAGGGGGCCGCAACCCACAGGTTGAGAACCTCTGGGATAAAGGAAATGTGATATATGTATATATTATATATGTATATATATATATACATGGAATACTACTCTGAATCAAAAAGAACAAAACAATGTGTTTTGCCACAAATTGGATGGAATTAGAGGCCAATTATTCTAGAAAAAGTAACTAACCCAGGAACAAAAATCCCCAATACCTTATAAGTGAGAGCCAAGCACTGGGTATGCATGGTCACAAACAGCAACTTCACAGACACTGGACACTCAGAAATGGGAGGGTGGGAAGAGGGCATGGGATGAAAATTTGCCTACAGGGTGCAATGTGTACTAGTCAGGTAACAGGTCTACTACTAAAAGCCTAGACATCTTACACCATGTAATTCATCTATGTAACAAAAACCCTTTGTACCCCCAACTCAACTTAAATTTAAGAGAAAAAAAAAAGAAAAAATTACTAGAAAAGTGATTGCTCAGTATGAACAGCTTCTTGCATTGTCTTTCTCTGATAAAATCACTCAACAAACGTCCATGTGCATAATAAGGGGCGGGGTGGATGGGGGCTGTCCATAAGGCGATCTGCTGGGACGGCGCGCCCTCTAGCGCCTAAATCTGGAAATCATCCTGCCAACAAGATAGGCAGTAACTTAAAGTGTGAGTCTGACTGCAATACTCCTGGGAAGGAATGTAAGAAAACAGCAGTTCCCGTTCATTAAGTGCCTACTGTATGCCAGATGCTGTCCCTGAGGGTCTCCACAATGAGATTTTCACATGACCCACATTTTAAAAGGGGGAATTCTCATCTTCAAATGAGAAAACATGCTCAAACATACAAAGCCACCTGCTCAAGGTCACAAAGCAGAGAAGGCTGGATTCAAATCTGACTCTGTCTGACCCCAAAACTTTGAACTGGGAGACCATGCACAGGAACAAAGTCTAAGGAAAATCTAGTCTTGTCCTCCATTATACCCATGGAGAAAGTGAGGCCCAGAGAGGGCAATCAATTGCTGGGTCACATGGCACTTGCCCCCTGCACCCAGACTTCTGGTTCGCAGATGTATTTTTCTCACATCCCCACCCCTTCCAAGCCTCTCCTTTGCATTTATTATCGATTTAAGTTGCAGGACTGTTATATTCCTTCTCACTGCTCTGATCCCTAGAATGTGCGAAACCCAGCAAGGACTACAGCCTGTAGGACCTCCATCTGAGAGCAGGGTTTGCTTCAGTCCACCAGCACAGAGCTCCCAACTGCATGGAAGTGGACTTTCAGGCCTAGAGAGCTATCGGCAGCACATGGTTCTCTTCTCTTTTTTTTTGAGACAGAGTCTTTCTATGTCCCCCTGGGTAGAGTGCCATGGCGTCACAGCTCACAGCGACCTCAAACTCTTGGGCTTAAGCGATTCTCTTGCCTTCAACCTCCCAAGTAGCTGGGACTACAGGTGCCCAACACAATGCCCGGCTATGTTTTTGTTATAGTTGTTATTGTTGTTTGGCAGGCCCGGGCCAGGTTGGAACCTACCAGCCCCGGTGTATGTGGCCGGCACCCTAGCCAATGAGCTACAGGCACTGAGCTGCTTTTCATTTTTGTAAGAAAGGAAATATATTTTATATTTCTCAAGGATCCTATGGACAAACAGGTGGGGCAGACTTTTTATGGATAGGAGGGAGTTGACCTGAGAGGAGCTGACCTGGCTCCAGCTGAACTCACAGCCCCCAGTGGAAGTTGCCAGGGCTGCTCCTGCCTGTGACTCAGAACCAGTGGGGAATGTCCAGGGGCTGAACAACATAGGGTTGGTGCGTTAGTCCTTGTGGCAGACCTTTTTGAAATGCCACCTGACCACCCCAACAGCCCTAAGACATGAGCAAGGCAAGAATTTCCCTTCCCTTGTACAGAAGGGGAAAGCAAGATATGGGATGGTGGGCAGTGGGAGGGGGATGTATGCTGATAGTGGGTGTCCAGAAGACATTTCAAAATCAACCCAAAAGTCCAAACCTGAATTCAGATCTGCCCTCAAGACCCGGGCCCCTGCAGTTTTCCCAATGGAAGCTGATGACAGCCCCATCCTTCTGGGTGTCAGCCCCAAATCTTTGACATCATGCGTCTCTTCTCCTATTATCCCACCCCATATCCAATCCATCAGCAAATCCTAGGCCTGGGACTTCCTAGCAGACCGAGAACCTATCCACTTCTCACCACCTCCTCTCTTGCCCTGGTCTGAGCCACCATTGCCCCCCACCTAGACAACCAAAGTGGCTCCTCCCTAACCTCCCTGCTTGAGTCTGTTCCCTGCACAGCAGCCAGAGGGATCCCTCCAAAGCCTGAGTTAAACTGTGTCACTCCAATTCAAAGGGATACTCCTTTATGGCTCTAGGGCTCTCAGAGCATGAGGCAAAGTCCTTAGCATGACTGAAGGCCCCATCACCTCCCTGACCTCAATGCCGACTCCCTCCCCTCACCCAGTGTGCTCCAACCACACTGGCCTCCTTCCTCTTCAGCAAGCCTGCCGTGCACATTCTGACCTTGGGGCCTTTGCACTGGCTGTTTCCTCTTCCATCTGAGCTCCCTGGCCTATTTCCCCCTCCTTTTCCAAAGTGTCTGTTCATAAGTCACCTTCTTGGGGAGGCCTCTGGAGACTTTTCATCTGCTTCCTTCTTTCTTTTCACAGAACACCCCACCTCCTGACATACTATACACTAGTATTCTTATGTACCATGTCCATTGTTATAACACCCTGCAAGAATGCTAGTCCCTGAGGCAGGGATCTTGGCTGTCTTGTTCACCATCGTATCCCACTTACAACAGGTGCAGGCCTCAAGACAGAATTGAATTGAGGATCCATCAGGAGTCTAGACTGGCACTGGCTACGGCCACTTACCTGCACGTACTGTTTGCCTGGCTTTGTTGGCATTGCTTCCTTGAATCCTCAGGACAATCCACAATGAAGCTGCTAACATTATTTCTACTCTACAGATGGCAAAACTGAGTTTATGAGAGGTTAAGAGGTTTGCTTGAGCCCCACACTGACTGGCCCAGTGGGGATTTTGAAAGCCAAGAGGGCCTGACTCCAAGATGCTGCTTCCTTCTCCTGAACTGGGCCTTAAAAAGGCACCCACGGCTCAAGTCAGACAAAAACCTCTTATGACGCAAACCGTCCCATGGCCCAAACTTCAGGCCCAACTCAAACAGCACAAAAATAGCCAATTCTTCTATTTCAGCCACAGACATTGCTAAGCCAAAGCCAAATAAGACCCTTAGCACAAACTGAAGCTGCCAAGATCTGAGATTCGGGAGCTATTCATAAAGATAACAACAAAGGCAACGGCTACTATTTAGGGGCACTGACTGCGCACCCGCGATAGTGCTAACTAAAACCCATGGCCATTTATCCCCTTTTGATACCTGGGTCAGCTGGGTGGGCTGTCAGACCACATCTACTGAGCTCCTACTGTGTGCTAGGAACTGGGCCACAGGCTGGGGGTTCAGTCATAAGCAACTTTCCTGACTAATGCAAGCTATGGAGTGTCATCAAATTAGCTTTGGAGTCAGACTTCCCAAGTTCAAATCCCAGCTCTGCCCCTAACTGGCTGTTTTGGGTAATTGCCCTCCCAGAGTCCCAGTTTCTTCCTTTTTTTAATGTGTTAAAATAGTAATCACATCCACCTCTCTGGGCTGTTGTGAAAACTAATTGAGATGCCACATGAGGCAGTACTTAAAGTGAAAGGGAATACAGATTGTTTCATGACAATAATTATCACTAGAGGTGATTATAGGCTGAGCGAGGAATATAGCTAAGTAAACAAATAGCAAGAAAGTCTGGGGAGAAAACAGCCAAACTAACCACATTTAGACATTTTTTTCCATCAAAACAGCTGATCATGAAACCAAATGTGGGGACATGAAGTTCAGCAGCCACAATGAAAAACAAAGTGGCTTGTGCCATCATTCCGGGGAAACTGAGCCAGCACCGCAGAAACTACGTGGAGGGGGTCTATAAGGTGGGGTGCCTGCACCAACAGCACAGGAAGACCATTCTTCATGTGGGTCTCCATGTTGCTTGGTACCTCCCTGAACAGGCTGTCAGAAGCCCCTGCCAGGTCTCACAGCCCACAGGCCACTGTGGCTTCAAAGCCACCAGATTATCTGTGATACCCCAGCAGTTCCCACTACACTTAAAGCACCCCCTTTGCTATGGATGACACAAAGTAGCAGAAGCCTGTCCAGAGCCATCTTCACTGGCCTTGAGGAGGGCTAGAAAGGCAGCTGGGGAAAGCAAAGGGCAGGAAGTAGGGGGGTCCTTACTTTTATATCACAGCCTTCCCCAATACCCCTAAGAGAAACTCAGTGTTGCACATCCACCCAAAGTGCAGTCCTTTGCCAAAGATACTAATGCCCTTTGTCTTAGCTAATTCTCAGCATAGTCCTGCAAGGTGAGGCTGACTTCCTCCACTTATAGGTAGGGAAACTGAGGCCTGGAGCAAGCTATGACCTGCTAAAGCCACATAGCCAGTGAGAAATAGAGGAGGGTCCCAGGCCAGGGCTGTCTCCCTGCAGAGCTCTGCTTGGCCCAGTGCAACATCGTTCTGCAGCAACCCACTCCCTTGCAAAGTTAACATGCATAAGAAACTTTCCTACAGGCTGGCAAATCATCTCAATCCCTGGGCCTCAGTCTCCCTGTTGAAACCAAAAGATCAGACTCCATGAAGTAGTTAAAATGATATAGAGGGAGGTCTGGGTCCAAATACAGGCTGAAATACTTCCTAGTTGGGGACCTTGGATGAGCTGCCTAAATTCTCTGGGCCTTGATTTCCCTAACAGCAACATGGGGATAATAATGAGATCTACCCACAGGGGTTCTGGTTAGGATATTATGAGACACCCATGAAAAGCACTTCCTACAGGCCTACGACTTTGAGAATGCACAGTAGGAACAGAGGCAGTGATGGTGACTACTCTTATTATGAACTATTATTATTATTATTGCTGGAATTGACATCCCCAACCAGCTTGATGCAATGACCCAGCAAGGCCACAGGCCTTGGGCCCATCTGGCCAGGTTATCTCAGCAACAAAAGGGATTAAGTAACTCAAAACAGCCATGGCAGAGGTGGCCACCAGCTATAGTTACTAATGATTTGAAGCAGAAACTTAATCTCCCTCCCCCATTTCCCAGCTGATGCCAGGTCACCACAGGGCTCAACAGAGAGGGTGGTTTCTCCCCCTACAGAACAGAAATGGAGCTACCAGAAGGGCTCAGGACGCCAAGAGGAAGCTACCAATATCCCATCAACAAATGACAACTTCACAGCAAACCTGCTGCAGCCCACAGTTGGCCTCCCTTCTGAAAAGCTGACGTATGTAGGACAGGACCTGAATGACTAGAGATCGAAGGCTGCGAATGCCTGTGCATATGGTAAACACTTGGGAAGACACCTAAATGTCTGAGCACAGGGAGTCAGCTAGCAAACCAAAGCTGAGGACACGTGGGAATATGAAGCATCACATTTACAAGGCATTTCTAAAAGGCCTGGCAGATGTTCATGCCATCAGTGAGCATAAAAAACATGCACATTCACCAGTCTTTCACTTGCTGGGGGGTGGGGGGGCAGATAGAAGCCTGATAATGCATGAAACCTCAAGAGGTGAAATGCAGTGTGGGATCCTGGAACAAAAAGAGGACATTAGTGAACAAAACTGGTGGAAGGAATAAAACAGGGTTTCTCAGCCTTGGCGAGAGTGTCATTTTGGCTGGGATAGGGAAGGTTGTCCTGTATGCACCGGAGCACACCACAAAGCATCTGTGACCCCCACTTAATTTCTTATTTTGATTGAATGAACCATAATTATACAACGCTGACATTATGGGAACCGGGTGAAGGATATGCAGAAATTCTCTCACTATCTCTGCAATTTTTCTCTAAACTTAAAAGTATACTAAAAATAAGTCATTATGGAAAACAGTATAAAAGTTTCTCAAAAAATTCAAAGTAGACCTGGCCATTTCTTTCCGGGCACATAAGCAGAGGACATGAAATCAGCACTCCATAGACTTGCCTGCACTTGTGTTCACGGCTATATTGTTCACAACAGCCGGGTGAGACCAACCTAAGTGACCAGCAACAGATGAATGCATAAGAGAATTGTGGCTTGTCACAGTGGAGCAGTAGTCAGCCTTGAAAAAGTAGCCGGTCCTGTCATTTGCAACAATGTGAGTCAACCCTGAGGACATTATGCTAAGTGAAATAAGTCAGGCAGGCACAGAAAGACAAATACTATATGATCTCACTTAGTATCTGGAATCTAAAAAAGTCAAATACATAGAAATAGAGAGTAGAACGGCAGCTACCAGAGACAAGCAGGTGGCCGGGGACTATGGGGGGTACAAAGAGGTACAAAGTTGCAGTTATAAAGAATGAATATGTTCAGAAATGTGATATATTGAGTACAGTTAGTAGTACCGTAAACTGGAAACTTGCCAACAGAGTGGATTCCAGGTGCTCCTTACCATCTAAAAAAAGGTAACTACGTGAGGACATAGATACTTTGCTCAACTGTAGCAATCATTTCACTACATATGTGTATATCAACACATCAAGTCATATACTTTAAATATGTACAGCATTTTTAAAATTTATTAGGGCAACAGGAGGAGGAATGTTGCAGGGGGTGGGGGGGCAATCTTCTAGACAGACTGGTCAAAGAAGAACGTAGTGAAGAGATGGCATTACCCAGCACAGAGGCCATGGGGAGAGCCAGACACTCTCACCTTGACTCTCTCTGTGCAACAGCTTGTGGTTAGTCGTTCACTCTGAATCTGACAGTGGCTTCCTGGGAAACAGGAGAAGCTAACATTCTCTGAGCAGCCTTCAGGTTTTAGAAACAAGCTAGAAATTTCACAGGAATCGTCCCAACAAGTAAATGAGGAAGGTGCTGCATCCCCATCTTGCAGATGAGGAAGCTGAGTTAAGGAAGCTGAAGTGAACAGCCCAAGGTCACACAGCTTCATACAATCGAGTTAAGGAAGGTTTCCAGCTGAACATCGCAGGCACAAAGCCTAACCCAAGACCCCAGTCTTTTATACGTGTACCAGGCTGTCTTCAGTGACATGGAGGGACAGAGAAATTGTGGGTAATTTTTAAAGCCAGCAGTGAGCCCGCTTGTCTCCTCAGTTCTCCCGGACCTGGTCACCCACAGGTCACCCACCCCGGGCCCCCTCAACACCATTCTCCCTGGAGCGCTATGCACCATCCCTGGCATAAAACACATGTAGTCTCTGTTCCAGGTCCTTGGACAAAGTCCATGTCCCCATTAGACTGTAAGTTCCACAGGTCAGGGGACCATATTTGTCTTGCTCACCCTGTGTTCTGAGCTCCAAACTACTGCTGGTGTGTTTTGTATGAAATAGAAGACCATGGCTGTCGGTTTTCGTGCTAAGAGCCCACGCCCACCTTAAAGTTCCTATGGATGGTGGACTGTGTCTGAGTAATCTCTGCAACTCCAGCACAGCCAGGCCCATCAAGATCATCAGGACCCTGTGGACCACAGAATTCAGAGAGATGAATGATTATGGGAGACTTGTCATCTTTCTGCTCTCCTGAATTTCAAAGTTTTCTACTATTGCAATAACCCCCTCCGATCAATGAATGTTGCCTTAAATTTACTATATGAGAATGAACAAATGCCAATAATCAAAGGATATGAACTAGGAAAGTCTCTTGTCTTTCACCTGCCCCAGGGTGTAATGAGGGAATGTCAGGAGAGAGGGGAGACACCATGGGAGAGGCGCTGAAAGACAATGTTTCCCAAAGTTGTATTTTTAGGAGCTCTGGAAAATTCCTTGGGTGAGAAGGCATCTGAAGTATTTGCAAACATTCAGCAAGGGGAAAAATTGTATCTCCCAAGACTTTCCCTGCTGGGCATTCTCAACACAAACGTTCTGGAGAATTCTGAGACTAGCCAGTCCATGACAATTCCTTGATAAGCCCCTTCTGTTTCACAGAGAGGAATATCACAGAACCCATAATCACCTATGCTGACCCTTTAGTTTCATAGTAGAGGAAATGGAATCTCAGAGAGGGGAAGCAACTTGCCTAGGGACACACAGCACATCAGTCTCAAGAGTCAAAACAAGGTTTGAAAAGCACTTCATATCCCGCAAAGCACTTCCACACACAGACTCCTGACCATGGCATTTCACCAGAAACAAGTTTTGGCTTTTTTCTCTTTTGTATAGAGGAATGAAAATGAACACAATGTGGGAGTTCTGAGTTTTACTTTTGCTGAGTAAGTTCAGAAAAAAGGAAAACGAAATCTATTACTTTCATCTCATAAAAGACGAGGCATTTTCACAAGGTCACACACACAAAGGCAAGAGAGATATAATTACAGAATAAAGAATAGTCCTTTAAATCAAATAAATGTCACTTTCCAAAAAACTCCCTAACATAGTTCTCGTTTTTCTTGTTTTCCTCAGGACTTCTGAGTGCTCTCTGGGACCACTGACACACAGTCCTATTCAAGACTCTGAGCTCTTCCTAGCTCCCAAACAAAATGCTTTCCTCTTTTCCCCAACACTCCCTCCTCCTATAACCACCACCATTTCTCAAAGAAAACAAGAGACACTGCTAACCAGACAGAGCCAAAATGCAAAGTTGGCATGAAGCAGGAGAAGAGAAAGGAGGTGATACCGTCCCAGAGTCCACACTCACCCAAAGGTACCGCAAGAGCTTCAACAAGCTGGGGCAGTAATAATACTCCATTTCTGGTGCCCACGGGTTATGCTGTGAGCACTGTACACGCTTCCAGTTTTACTCTGGAGGGGGCGGCTCTTCCCGCTCAGCTTGTCATGCTGGAGTCAAGTTCAAGGCAGCATGAATCATTCAGAGGCCGGCTCTCGGCCAGGGGACCAGGCAGACAGACTAGTAATGGCCACAGCTGCCTTTGGGGAGGAGAAGTGCGGCTCAGGTCCTGGGAACGCCATCCCTTGGTGGCTCGTCTGGCTCGGCAGGTCCAGGGAAATACCCTCCTGAAGCCAGTTGCCCAGACCCCTACTTCCCTTGACAGCCCTGGGCAAGAAGATCGAAACTAATATGAAGTTCAAGAACTGAGTACGTGAGTGTGTGTGTGGGAAAGGTGAATGTGTGTGCTGCTAGGTGTTCGGATGTGTGTGCAAGTGTGTGTGAATTGGTGTGTATAAGTGTTTTGTCTGTGTCTTATGCATGTCTGTGACTGTGAGTGCATTTAAGTGTGTCACACGTGTGAGTGAATGTTGTGTGGTTCCTCCTCCCCCAAACCACATGCCAAGAGGGGGGGATTCCCCACTCTCCGTGGGGAAGGAAACAAATCAACTCAGGACAGCATCAGTTCACACAGGCCCCTCTGACCTGAGTACAGTCCCTTTGGACCTCTGCTGAGCTTCTGAGGCCCCATGGAAAGTGGGCTTAGTTATCTCTATTTTACAGAAAGGGAAACTGAGACCCAGCGAAAGTAAGCAATTTAGCCCAGGTCACATGGCAAGTTAATAACCAAGCCAAGGCTGGAACAAGACTCCCCCCCAACTGTGCGTCTTGGGTCCCCCCATACTCGTGGATGGCCTGCTCAGAGAGAGACCAGCTCCCAGAGTCACCAGTTGCTGGTTGCATTGGGGGTAAGGAGAGCTTTGGTTATAAGAGATAAAAGGTTTTAAGAGATTAAAAATGCAAATTGTAGCACACATAGGGCCAAACCAAGGCCACTTCTCTTGGATGTTTCCTTCAAAAGAGCATGACTTTGGCACCCTGCCCCACCTTCCTGCACCTCAGTCACCTCTTCTATAAAATGGGGTAGGCTAGGATTTCACATGGTAGAATACCAAAAGATCTAGTTAAGTTCTCTTGGTTGAAATGTCGGAGGAGAAAACTGAAGCTCAGAGGGACACAAAGAGTTGCCTGAGGGGACCAGCTGTAAGGACCAAGCTGACTCCATTTTATTAAAACTAACTCCATCTTGTTCCTCAGCCTTCATTTTGCAGCTGCATACCGAAAACGTTAGGTAACCTACTCCCTCCTCCGGACCTCGTCCTTGCGTCTGCCCCGAGCAATAGTAACACCCTCTCATACCCCAAGCGATAACAGCTCCCTCCCAGACCAATCAGCCAAGGACAAGTACTGCTCAGTCTCCTGGACCCCCTATTAGCTCACTCCAGTAGCTCACCTCACACCCCCTCCCTTTTTCCTTTCTGTACTCTTAAAAACCCCCTCCTTTTCGAGGTCGAGGGCTTCTCTGTACTCTTGCTGCACCAGGACCCGGAAGCTCTGGCTCAAGCCAATAGATAAATAACCTCTTGCTCTTGCATCGGACTTGGTCTCAGGGTGATTTATGTGGGGGATCCCTTGAGTTGGGCACAACACAGCTACTGAACAAGGAAGTGGTAACTCAAATCCTGGGGGCCTCTACTCAACTCCAGCTCTCATCAGCTGGGTTGTAACCCAGGCTGGAATGACGGCATTCAGTAAGGGAGGCGGCTGGAGAGGCAGGTCCACACTGCTTCTGCAAGGACCTGAGAGGGGCGAAGTGAGGCAGGGAGGGAGAGCACATACAAGCCCCAGCCAGAAGCTCTGCTCTCTCCCCACAAGACACCCAAGGCCCATCTGTGCTGCATGCTCGTACATGGGCCCCACAACCCAAGATCAGACAGAGCAGCTAACAGGAAAACCACTTGAACAAGGGCAGGGGGGTCGGCTGGGTGCAGCCGCCAAGGAAACCACAGGTCAAGTGCAAAGCTTCTCCTGAAGCTGGCTTGTGGTTTCCCCAATTTTCAGCACTCTATGCTCAGCAGGCTCTGGGTCTCAGACACTCACAGCCAGACAGTCAGCTGAGGGCTGGTCCCAGCAATGGAAGAGCCAAGGACAGTCAATTCAGTCAGAAGACCGGCCCTGCCCCTTGAATGGCAGTACAGTCAGAAGGCTAAATGCCTAGGCCCTTAGGCTGGCGAACAGCACAGCTGGAGGGGTAAGTCCTGCTGCCTGGCTATACCATAAGGCAGATGATGGTTTGGTCTGAGAGGTGGGCCCTCCTAAGGGGGGGGCTAACACAACAGGAGGAAATGCGGCCCTGTGATTGCCACCTGAATGACTGTCCACAGCAGAAGAGCCTGAGACAAACACCTAGGCGCTGACTGGAGCCTTCCCAACTATCCTTGGCTGGCAGGGGCCAAGGTCCTGTGGAGGCTGCTGAGGTTAGATCATATAGTCTCCCTCTGGCCTCAGGAGGAGAAGAGCCCAGAGACAAGGGGGCTGGGAGGGGTGGAGAGGGTGCCAGAGAAACCCAGGGTGGGATGGGGAGAGGGAGGAGGCTGCATAGAGGGAAGGAACAGGAGGAATGGGGGACCAGGCAGGGAGGAAACATGGGAGAATCCTGAAAAAGAGAGAAACCAGCTAGGTGGAGAGGGAAGAGAGGATGATAAGTGCGGGGGAGATGAGCTCAGGTGGGAAGTAAAACAGGCAGGAAAGGGACAGACCCCGAGGAAATTGGAGAAAGCAAGGGAGATGGCCATGACAGGGCAGGGAGGCTAAGGATAAAAAGAAATATTCTAAAGTCAGACCTGGCAAGTCCTAGGTGGAAACAGAGCCAAGCCCACAGAGGCAGTGGGGGCAGATAGGCACCAAAGATGCAGACCCCCAGACCCCAGGCTCCCAGCCAGAGATGGTCAGGCTCACAGAGCAGCTGGGGGAGCATGCCTGGGTCGCAGCATTGGAGGGGGCGCAGGGTGCATAGAGCAATGTCCTCACTTTCCTCCCTGGGACCACCTTCTCCATGGCCAGGGCCACCTGCAAGCACAAATGTGACCAAGGCAAGCCACACACACACAAATCATGGACACTTTTCCTGGTCCCCCACTGCTCTGTGGAGGAAATCCATACTCCCTCTTCCCCCCAGCCCCACCACCTCTCATACTTCCCCCACCCTAGGAGCAGGAACGCATGGGGCCTTTGCCCAAGTTGTTCCTCTGTCAGAAGCAGTCTTCCTGGGATGGGTTAAAATGGTGACCCCTAAAACCTAAGTCCACCTGGAACCTGTAAACGTAACCTATATTTAGAAAAGTCTTTGCAGATGTAACTAAGTTAACCATCTTGAGATGAGATCATTCTGGACTGACCAGTGGTATGGTTTGAATGGACATGTCCCTCCAAAACACAAAGATTTAAATGCACATATACCCCCCGCCAAGGTGATGGTATTAAGAAGTGGGACCTTTGGGATTAGGATATGAGGGCTCCACCTTCATTGATGGGATTAGCACCCTCACAGAAGTGCTGGAAGGAGTAAGTTCCCTGCTCTCTAACCCTGCCCTGTCCCCTTGCCTCTGTCACTTGGGGACACCTCAACACCATGTATAAGTGAGCAGGCCTTCACCAGAAACCAAACTTGCCAGCACCTTATCTCAGACCTCTCAGTTACCAGAACTGTGAGAAATAAATTTGTATTGCTTATAAATTACTTAGTCTTGGCTATTTTGTTACAGCAGCACAGCTATACTAAGACACCCAGATGCACCTTAAACCCAGTGACAAGAGTCCTTATGAGATACAGAATAGAAGATGAAAACACAGAGAAGGCCACGTGTAGACAGAGGCAGAGGCTGGAGCAATGCAGCCACATAGGAAGCTGCAAGAGGCAGAGAGGCGCCTCCCGAGGCTGTCCCCCTTGATAGCCTTCCTGCCCAGAGCCACCCCCCAGAGCCGTCTGAGGAGCATGGCCCTGCTGCCACCTGCCTGTCAGAGTGCTAGTCTCCAGAAGCAGAAGAGTCGGTGTCTACTGTTTTAAGTCAGATAGTGTGTGGTAATATGCTGTGGCATCCCTAAAAAACAAACATAGCCCCCCTTCACCTGGCTGGCTCTTGCCCAAGTGGGGGTCTCCAGCTTGGGATCTGACCCTCCTGCCTGCCAGCAATTCCCAGCCAGACCTTCTGGGATAATCCCTCACCCTGCTATTCCTCTTTGAACCCCTCCTTACCAGCCAGCTCCCTGAGGGGCCGTACTGCCAGCCTGGCTCAGTCTGGTCATGGTAGGCCCTCATGTTTTAGTCTTTCACTCAGACAATTCTTAATGATGTCGCTTGTTTCTTCATTCCAAAAAACGTTATGTACAAATACTCCCGTAAATTTAATTATTGAGAGTGCTTAGCTTTTAGCAAAGAACTCCCTCAATGAAAAAAAAAACAAAAAACAATCCAGGATGGGGAGGTTGTTACAACCACATTCAAGAAGGAAAGCAATTCACAAAGGAAGACAGAGGTTAAAAATAAACAAACAAAAAAACCCAGTAGCCCCTGGGCACAATTCTGTTGCAGTGTTGTTTCTAGGAAGTGGAGAGAGGGAGAAGGTAGAGGCAATGTTTTGTTTTATTTGACTGAGTTACCAGTACTTAAGCACCAGGGGACTTACAGCCCACAGGCCTGCATTCCTGTGTGGGGAAAAGGGCAGGGGCTGCCTGGGCTGCTGGGCTGCCTGGGCTGTTCTTCACACTGCCCTCAGCACAGGCATAGAAATTATGAATGTGTAGGGGCCCTGGTAACCAGCACCCATTCCTCACACCCTCCCTATGGACCTACTGTGTGCCAGGCCCTACAGGAGGAACTGACACCGAGAAAGCTGGCAGGGCCCATGTAGCACCCCCACACACACACTACCCAAACAGGTGTATCTACTGCCAGCAGCTTTGCTTCTTGGCTTGGCCTTCAATGCCCTTTGTCACAGGGCCTCTGCCACCTTCTGCTCTAGCCTAACCATTCTTCAACCACATATGGAGATGCAGCCACCTGCCAGGGTACCCTTTCTCCCTGTGGGAACAACCATCCCTTAAGCCCAATACAAACAGCAGGAAGGAGTAACTGAGCCCCTCCACCTTTGGGTACTGAGAGCCTGGCTTCTTCACAGGCTTAAGGGCTCCCCACGGGCAGGGCCGGGGTTCCAGGGCCTTGCCCCAGCCTAGTACTAAGTAGGTGCTCTGTAATTTTCCCTGAAAGCAGAGAATTCCCAGTTCTCTCAGCAGCAGTCTGGCTGACAGGGAAATCATCCTTGGATCTTGGCATCAATAACACACCCAGGGCAGACCTACTGTATGCACAGCCCTGTGTCGCTGATGCAGGACAAGACAGCTCTACAACCGCTGCCTTGGCCCTGGCAGTGCTGATGCTGTGACGGATGAAGAAACCAGCTTGAAAAAGAACCAACCACCTGTGCGGAAAACACTGGCACCTTGCTGTCTGCTCCTCGTGCACATCTGACTGGCCAATAACCTGTCAGTCTCCAGGACCCGGGTCTTCATTGGATAACTGATGAAGACCCACCCTCCAAAAATCCCATATAAATCCACGGAGCAGAGAGCTCAGACGAGACTTTGGTAGGACGGCGGAGTGAGAAGAGCTCAGAAGCAGACATCGGAGAGGGAACAGGAAGAGCTGCCTGTTTCCCTCAGAAGTAGACTTCGGCTGGAACCCAGAGAGGGAACAGGAAGAGCTGCCTGTTTCCCTCAGAAGCAGACTTCGGCTAGACCTCAGAGAGGGAACAGGAAGAGCTGCCTATTTCCCTCCTGGGTCCTCTTGCCTGGAGGTTTAGTTTTTCCTCTACTTATAATTCTTCTTTCCTGTAAATAAATCCTGACCTACCACTATTCTTTCCTGTAAATAAATCCTGACTTACCACTAAAAAAAAAAAAAAAAGAAAAGAAAAGGTTTTCATAGAGGGCTGTTTAATCAGATCTGAAAACAGGAGTTTGTGGGGATAGAGGTAGTATTCCACATAGGAAGAAGGCTCGTAAGAAACTCCTTTAGGCAAGAATCCTTCTTGCCATAGTCAAGAATCTCAAGGTCACTGTGGGTGAAGTACACAATAGTAGGGAGGATCAGCTATGATGCCACAGCACTCCAGAGCGACAGAGTGAAACTCTGTCTCAAAAAGAAAACAAGAGAGAGAAATTAAGAGATTGAGAGTGAGAATCATACACAGTTAAGTTTGATTTTGGAATGAATATGGGGTATCTAGCAAACAGTTAACTATACAGTACTAAACCTTGGGAGAATGGCCAGGCAAATGTCAGGTACCTATAGTCCTAGCTGCTCAGGAGGCTGTGGCAGGAGGATCACTTGAGCCCAGGAGTTTGAGGCCAGTCTGGGCAACATAGCAAGACCTCTCTAAAAAGGGGAAGGAAGGGAGAGAGGAAGGGAGGTAGAAAAGAAAAGAGAGAAAGCTGGGGAAGATAATTTTACACACTTCTACAGGACAAGAAGGTCCAAAAGGTGATCATGGGAAGAAGGTCAAGGAGGAGGAGAGTGTTGAGATCAATGCTAAGCCAGAACGTTGGTTATTTCTTCCTGCATGTTGAAATAATCGAGGATGATAGTTAGTCTTGGTGGGGGAAAGGAAGACTGGGTACCAAGGTCCACAGTGTTGAGTAATGAAAGAAGCAACCAGGAGGTGGCCAAGTGTTGTAACAGAAGAGGGTCAAGATTTAACATCTGGATGGCATGAGCCGCAGAAGAGAGGTGTTTTTTTCACGTATGCTAATGGAGTGGATGGCTGAGTAGCAGCACCATATCTCAACCCTAGGACGTGGGAAGGTGCTGAGCAGGTTGTAGGGGAAGTGGTGTGTGGTGTTCCGGGGAGGGCAGACTTCAGTCAGAGTGAAATAAAAGAGGTCGAGGATGTTGGTTGTTAAGTAACCATGCAACAAGATTTCAGAGGTTTGCAGGGATGGGTGGTGTCTCATATAGGTGGTCTGGTGAAGAAGAGGAAAAAGCATTTATAGGAATGGAGGAAAGGTGGGACCAGAAATGAACAGAAGCATTTATGTAAATATGATAGAGGTATGATAGTTAGGTTTCCCTGAATATAAGATTGCCAAGAAAATAAGTTCCAGAGATAAGCAAGAGTTCATATGTGCATCAGAATTTAATATGTGATAAAGGAAGCTTTTTTTTTTTTTTTGCAGCTTTTTGGCTGAGGCCAGGCTTGAAACACCCCCCCACCCCCTGTATAGTGGGCTGTGCCCTACTCCTTGAGCCTCAGGTGCTGCCCAAAGGAAGCATTTTTGATTAAAAGTGAAAAAATATAATAGTCAATAAATAAGGAAGATGTTATCCATTTGGAAAAAATTAAATCCTTACATCAAACATAAAAGTCAACTCCAGATAGATTAAAAATCTAAAGATAAAAGATATACTGTGACAGTATTAGAAGAAACAATTCTAGGTATACAGGAGGCCTTTCTAAGCAAACAAATAAAGGAAATATAAAAGAAAAGGCTAACAGACTTACCTACATAAAAATTAAAGCAAAAGAAACTACAAGGTCAAAAAAAAAGGACAAATGGGGTAAATATTTGCAACCTTAAAAGACAAGATTAAAATATAGAAAGAGCTCCATAAATCAATGAAAGAAAATTAACTAACTAAAAAACGTGCGAAGAATATGGCTGGTAAGTTCAAAACAATGCTTAAATTTAGTCATTATTAAAGAAATGCAAATTGAAACAATGTTTTCTTGATTTTCTTTTTTTTTTTTTTACCAGGCTGGCAACGGTGAGAAAGAGTTGAGACAGTCTAGGTTTGAAGGAAGTGAAGAGATGGGCACATGTATGTGGTTTTGGGTATAAATTAGTACAATTAACCTGGAAGAGCAAATTGGCAGTATCATCAAAACCAGCAATTTTCATAGCTTTAGCTTTAGCATTTCTAAGACTTCATCCTATAGAAATTTTTCAAAACTGTGCTGGGCACGGTGGCTCATGCCAGTAATCCTAGCACTCTGGCAGGCCACGGCAGGTGGATTGCTTGAGCTCATGGGTTCAAAACCTGCCTTAACAAGAGCAAGACCCTTGTCTCTAAAAATAGCTGGGCGTCGCAGCAGCCTCCCATAGTCCCAGCTACTTGGGAGGCTGAGATAAGACAATAACTTGAGCCCAAGAGTTTGAGGTTGCTGTGAGCTGACGCTATAGCATTCTACTGAGGGTGACAAAGTCTCAAAAAAAAAAACCAACAAATTTTTCAAAACTGCTAAAAATTATAAATACACACATATACAAATACAAGAATATTTGTTTACTAGAACATTGTTTATGGTGTTAAAAACTTAAGAGGCTGGGTGTAATGGCTCATGCCTATAATCTTAGCACTCTGAGAGGCCAAGGTAGGAGGATTGCTTGAAGCCAGGAGTTTTGAGACCAGCCTGAGCAAGAGTGATACTACATCTCTACAAAAAATAAAAAAATTAACTGGGTGTGGTGGGATGTGCCTATAGTCCCAGCTACTCAGGAGGCTGAGGCAGGAGGACCGCTTGAGTCCAGGTCTTGGAGGTTACTATGAGATGATAGTGCTGCACTTTCACCTGAATGACAGAGTGAGAGCCTGTCTTGAAAAACAAAACAAAATAACATAGAAACATTACTAAATGTCCACAATCAGGAGAGAAGTTAGATAAGGTATTCCATCAAATGGAATTCTATTCAACTCTTAAAGTAATAATGTGTACCTATATGTATTAATATTAAAAGATCTTAAACTCAGTTTGGTAAGGGGAGAAAAGGTACAAACTAATAGTATTAGGATTGCATTTTTACTTTAAAAATTAACAAAAAAAATTGGAAGAGTGTGCAAAATGTTAACATACAACAAATTTATCTCAGAACCCTAGAATTTTTATGGCGATACTCTTTTTCCAATGGGAGTCAAGATGGGGGAAACGATCAGGTTTGTAAAGAGAAAAAAGAAAACTTTTAACTACAAACTTTACAGAAAAACAGATGGGAATGAAAGGAACATTGAGGATTCATCTGTGGGTTGCAGAGAGTAGCACTTCTGAGTAGGTATTAGCACCCTCTGAAGTGTGAAGACTCCTGGGACTCATGAGAGGAGGGGCCGTGGTCTAGACTGAATTGGACAGCTCTGAGGAGAGGCCCAGGTGCCAGAGAGTTGAATTCTCACACTCCCACTTTACTGGGATAAGAATCTGGATGGGGTGGCCTTCCCTCCTTCCCTAGCCACACCAGTGCACTTCCCAGGCTTGGGATACCGTCTTTCCTCCAGGTAGCTTGGTAAACACCAATTAAGGGTTCAGGATCATACTCAGAGGTGCCCTCAAATGCTAAGCCTCCCTCCCTTTCTGGAGGTGATTATAATTTCTACTGTAGCCATTATCACACTGTTTTGTAATTACTATTTGTATTTGTCTCTCCCCCTAGACTGTGAGCTCCTCAAGGGCAGGGACCAGGGCTTGTTTTTCTTTTTAACTGCCCCAGCACCTAGCACAGTTCCTGATGCACAGTAAGTGCTCCTTATATCTTGGTTGGAGTGAAGAAGTGAGTGGGAAATGAATGATTTCAAGGGCTTTCATTAGGCTGAGTATGGGGAGATGAAACCCAAATGTGCTGGATACCAAGGGGTAGAGAGCAGACTGGACATGGGAACAAACTTTGGCACAGCCTAGGAGTGCCATGTACCAGGGCACACAGGGGTACCAGGCAGACACTACAGAGTGGGGAGGTGGCAAAGGCTGGATTGACTTTATCTTAGTTTCCAATCCAAAAACCAAAGCAAATGCCACTTTAGGACCAAAACCAGTGTGTTTTCTCCATGCTGGTTGGATTCTATGAATGAAATACATTGGGATTATAGAAATGTTTTGATTCGGGGGAACAGGGTGGGTGGAGGAGAAGCTGTTGTGTACTGAGATGAAGATTTGTAGTTTCTAGGTATGCTAATGTAGCTGTGAGTCCCCCTTCCAGGGAAGTAGAAAGACCTAAATCTTCGGATGTATGAATCTAGGTCTGCCGAGCTGTGTCTGAAAAGCACCCTGGAGGCCAAGGCAGGAGGATTGAGCTTAGGAGTTCAAGACCAGCCTGAGCAAGAGCGAAACCCCCCCACCCCCGTCTCTACTAAAAATAGAAAAATTAGCTGGGCATCATGGTGGGCACCTATAGTCCCAGCTGCTCTGGAGCCGAGACAGGAGGATCACTTAAACCCAAGGGTCTCAGGTTGTTGTGAACTAGGCTGATGCTACTGTACTCTAGCCTAGACAACTGAGTGAGACTGTGTCTCAAAAAAAAAAAAAAAGAAAGAAAGAAAGAAAAGAAAAGGCACTTTCTGTAACTCTGGGCATCTTCTTAGCGCCCCTCCCACCCTGGTCTCAGATCTTCAGAAATTCTAGGTTTGGGTTTATAAAAGTAATTTCTACATAAATTATTTGCCATTTATGCCTAATTACCATATAGCACAATCATTATGCATACATAGCATTAAATGTGCCTTTTTTTAATTCCAGCATCATTCATTTTTTCAGCAAACATTTATTGAATGACTACCGTGTGTCAGGCACTGGGAATACAAAGACACAGATTGGTCCCTGCTGTTGAGGAACTCACAGCCTAGGTGAGGAGATAGACTAATGATAAACAGCATATATTAAGATAAGTGTTGTGAAAAATGTATTTATACATTGCTTCATGATCATATAGGAGGTTCTTATAGGAAAAGGTGGGGGAATGACAGAAACGTTTTATAAAAGGAAAACCAGAGCTGTTTCTTAATCAGGAGAGATGTGGAGGGAATACAAAGTTTGTTTCAATTGGAGGAAGCAATATGTGTAAAGATAAGTATGGAGAAAATGTGGCATTTTCAGGGTTCTGTAAAGAGTTCGTTGTGCTGTTGTGAGAGTTCCTGCACAGGAGCAGAGGACAAGTGTTTTTTATGATCATCCAGTGGAATCGGGACTTTATCTGAAAGCTACACGGAGGTGTTGGAGGATTTTAAGCAAAGATTTTTATGATCTGATCTTCCTATTAAAAGATCCCAGAGGAAAGTAAGTTGAAATGAGGTTTTCATGGAGACAAGGAAAGACCATCTAGGGGATTTTTTTATGTCATCCAGGGGAGAAATTACAAGAGGCTGAGGCTTTGGCCCAGTAGGGGTGGGAAAACGACTGTGTTAAGAGATAATAAGAATTTTTTAATTCTAAGACTTTTAAAAATCTTTTTGCTCTTGTAATCTCGATGCTTAGCACAGTATTTGACACATGACAGTCTGTAAATATCATTTTGAGTAAATGAGTTTGTGATCTATTCAGTTTGATGAAAGGTATGGGAGAAGAAGGAGGTTTCTGGTCTAAGTAAATAGATGGTACTGTTATTAAAGTGAGAGAGGATCAGCCAGGAAGAGTATGAATGAAGAGTTAGTTCAGTTTTGTGTTTGAGACATCTGAGCACAGGTGTACAAGTCAAGAGCTCCAGAAGAAGAATTGGCATAGAACAATAAATTTAGAAGTCATCAACCTGCTGTAGGAGTGGATGGCACTGTCCAGGGAAAGTTTTAAGTGGGGAGAAAAAGTCCGGAACCCTGGAGACCCTGGAGAACACCAGGCTGGTGGAGGAAAAGTAGAGTGGGCAATCTATTTGAGGAATTAGAAGGAAAACCAAGAGTTTTCTTGAAAGAATACTTTCTAAGTTAAATTAGTTACTTTCAAGAAAGATAGGCATGTCTGATGCTGCCAAGAGGTCCCAGAAGGAGTGACTGGTTTCTAAAATAGTAGCTCTCTAATAGCAGGAGTTTTTGTTTGTTTTGCTCACTGCTGTATCCTGAGCACTTAGAAACACCCTGGACATAGTAAGCATTCAGTAAATAACTGTTGAATGAATGAACTAAAAAGGATTCCTTAAATCTGCTTAGAGAACCATAGGACTTTGATGAAGCCATTTTCAGAGGAGGGATGATGGAGGAAGCCAGATCGTAGAGTGGATTGAGGGATAGGATGCGAGGAAGTGGCTACGAGGATCTAGGATAGCCATGCACTTCCCATGCTCTTGTCACTGAACTAAGCGCTTTACCTGGATTCACTTGTTGAATCTTCTCAGTAGCAAATCAAATAGGTTCCCATTTTACAGATGAGGAAACTGCAGCTCAAGAGAGGATAAATAACTCAGCCAGGGTCCCACAGCTAGGAAGTATTAAAACCAAGATTTGGATCTGAATCTGAATCCAGATCTTTCTGCCCTCAGGATTCAGCGTTTTTGCTGCCCAGGTCACATTTTCTCTACAGTTTCTTTGTGACAGCAAGGCAAAATAACGAATGAATGTTTGAGATGACATGCAGTTGAGAGGAAGATTGCAAACATTTTAATGTTAATGGGAAGGAATCAGTAGAAAGAAACAATTTGAAGACTTTGGAGAAAGGAAAGTAATTCATACAAGAGGAGACCCAGGAGAGATCCAGAGCACAGCTGAAAGGAAACTCCTTCCATCAAGATGGGGGTGGAAAAAGTCAAGACAGGAGTTTGTTGCAAACATTTTTGTTAGGAGGGAAAGGGGAAGAAAGTAGGGGTGGATGAGAATTCTTTCTATTGACAGTAAGGGAAGTAGTGATCAGGTATAGACTTGAGGAAAATGGTATAAGTGGGAAATAGCTGTTGGAGAAAACAGGAAAAAGTGATGGTGGAGATGGAAAATTTTCAGGGCAGCATCAGGGGCCCTGCCAAGAGGAGAGACCATGATTTTAAAGTGGCCTAATCCTGCTGTGCTGTGATTTTTCTCCTTTCTTTTCAATAGGGCACAGTAACCAGGGTCAGGGGCACAGAAGGCAGATGTCAGATTGATCCAGGGTTTATGGTGTTGCCTACTGGATACAACAGAAGAAAAGAGACAGGTTCTTGAGAGTATGGCTAGAGTGTGTTTGAGTGATGGGCACCAGCTAAAGGCCAGCAGAGAAGGAAGTGAGGGTGGGAGAGGGCTAAAAACAGAAGGGAAGTGGAGGGGTCACTGTACTAGAGTCTGGAGAAAGTTCCACAGTAGGACTTGGTAGTAAGCAGGTCTTTGTTCTGAGAATTCCATTTCCAAAGATGACCTGTCTCTGATGAGTAAGGCAAAATTACACTAAAAAGGAACTGCAAGGGTATAAAGCTACCAGTTATGTTATCTCTTTGCTGAGGGGACTAAGGAAGGATGCCAGAGATACTTTTATTTTTTTATTGTAAACATTTCTGTTCTGTTTGAATTTTTTCAATTAGTATGTGTACTACTTTTTTATTTTTTATTTTATTTATTTATTTTTTTTGTAGAGACAGAGTCTCACTTTGTTGCCCTCAGTAGAGTGCCATGGCATCACACAGCTCACAGCAACCTCCAACTCCAACTCCTGGGCTTAGGCGATTCTTTTGCCTCAGCCTCCCAAGTAGCTGGGACTACAGGCACCCGCCACAACGCCCACCTATTTTTTTGTTACAGTTTGGCCAGGGCTGGGTTCGAACCCATCACCCTCTGTATATGGGGCCGGCTCCCTACCCACTGAGCCACAGGCGCTGCCCCTTTTTTATTGTTTTTTAATTTCAATTTTTTTTGTTTCTGAGACAGTCTCATTCTGTTGCCCTCGGTAAAGTGCCATGGCGCCATAGCTCACAGCAACCTCAAATTCTTGGGCTCAAGAGATCCTCTTGCCTCAGCCTCCCAGGTAGCTGGGACTGAAGGCACCTGCCACAATGCCTAGCTAGTTTTTAGACACCGAGTCTCGCTCTTTCTCAAGCTGGTCTTGAACTCCTTAGCTCAGGTGATCCACCCCCCTCAGCCTCCCAAAGTGCTGGGATTACAGGCATGAGCCACCACGCCCAGCCTGTACTACTTTTTTAATTTAAAAAAAAAAAATACAAACTTCTGAATAAACCCAGGTTTATTCAGAGTAGGTTTATATGAAAGGAGGGATATGAGTGGCCTGCAGTGGTAGGAGGCTGTGGTCGTGGAATGGGACCCTGGAGTGTATTATCTGTCTGGAAGATCATGAGGTGTTACCTCTGAAGAGGAGTAGCCGGAATCTGGTCCCACCCTGCCGTTGTTTACAGGGAAGGAAATGGGAGCCCCAAGACTTACTCAGTGGCAGCAGCAGACCTAGACCAAACCCACCTTTCCTGATTTCCTACCCCACTGCTCTGTTCCCCATGCTTCCTCCTGAGCACTTGAGACTTCAGAACTTCCTGCTATCCCAGCCAAGCTCGTGGTGCCTGTGCCCATGACACTGCTGGCTGACCGGGCTGTTTGTCATACCGTACTTCCCACACTCAGCACTTCTAGTTAGTGCGGGGGTGTGTGTAGAGGCAGCTGCACTGTCCCTGCCTATTTCCTGCTCTCTTCTGAGCTCAGTGGAGGAGCAACTTGGAGTGGAAAAGCACAATAATGATGCTTTGTTTACATCCTTTCAAATGACCTAGTGTCCGTCCTGTTTTGCCAGCTCTCATGTTGTTGCCTCCCCCAGACCTTCCCTCTTCTAATTCGTTTAAGTAGCAGCCACAGCTCTCTGTCTACTCTACTTCTTTGACCCAAACACAGATAAGTCACTGGGAACACTTAGGACAGGGATTCTTACTTTGAGATTGGTGGCAGAGAGTGGAGGGATTGAAATTCTGGAAAAAGACTCCTTATATTAAGGGCATTTTTCTGGGGGGGCGGAAATATGCTTTCATTTTTAGCAGATCTTCAGAGGAGTCTGTGACCCTCCCTCTTAACCAGCGGTTCTCAAGCTGTGGGCCGTGACCCCTTTGTAACAATGAAAATACATCGGGGCATTAGGAAGGTTGAGAACCACTGCAAACATTTACAAACTTAGGGAATGGAGTGCAGGTGCGTTTTTGAAAAATATAATAACACTGAAAGAATTAGGTATTTTCCTGTCTTCCAAGCAATAGTTCAGATAAACCTGGTATTTGTGTAGCCTTCATGTTCTGTCATCAGGGCAGGGAGACATGGTTGCATAGTTGTAATTTCGCCTTATTTGGCAGACTGAGGCCCAGAGGATTAACACTAAAGCCCAGGACTTTTGCCCTTCTTTTGGATGGCTGCCTGGATAGACATTCAGAGAAGCTCTCCACACATGATAATGCCATGTAGGGTGGGAGCAGGTACAAGGAGACAAAGTGGTGTATAGTTTTTCTTCTCATCCCTAGGATAAGACCTCCTCGGTCTTCCTGTAAAGGCCCTCTGTGTAGATAGATTTGCAGAGATAGCCTTTCTGCTTGGAGATCTTGGAATGAGCCTACAGATTCTGATTTGAGAGTGGTTTCAGCCATGAAAGCCTACTTGTCCTTTTGCTTGATGGGAGGGGTGCTTTCAGGGTTTAAGTGTAGGGTTGTGAGTTGACCTGGTCCAGAGTTGCCTCCAATTCCCTTCTCCCTGCAGAGTTTAGGCAGGTATTGGTGTGGGGATACAGGGCATTTATTGGGAGAGGAAAGAGTGTGTTTGGTCATGATGGTATGAAAGGGCCAAGTCTTATTGGGTTGCTTCTTGGCACACTTGCGAGCTGGGGTACAGCATGTGGTAGTGCTCAGGAGGTTTGAACAGGCTTCCCTGAGATGGTCTGAGGCTTTTGGCTTCCTTCTGCCTGGACATGGGTTGTATTTGGGATTCCGGCTTGGTTGTGTGCTCTCTCTCCCTGTCTTCTGCTGGGCGCCAGTGGGCTGCTTATGGCTCCAGAGGAGAATGAAGAGGGGCTCATTATGTTTAGGCTTGAAGCAAGAAAAGCAGAACCACCCACCCAAGGGCAGAACCACTCCCAAGGAAGAGCCAACAGTGGGTAGGAAGGGAGAGGGCATTAGTATATTGGCTTTGGCACTTTTTCTGTGTGAACTGGGGTCTGTAGAGCTATATTAGATAGTATGTTGACTCGTTCTGTCATTCTAGGTCGTTTACCCTGCTTGACAGAAATCTACCTTGGGAAGAGGAAGGAAGGAAGCAGGATGGGCTGGTGACTATGTGCTTTCTCTGAGGTGTCAGCTGCGTTACTTCAGGCCTACTCTGTGTGGGAGCGCTTCCTATCACCTGCTCACATTAGCTCCTGGGCTTTTACAAAGTTGGAAACCCTTCATCTGGAGGCCTCAAGAGTGGTACTGTAATACCTACAGTGCCAGTCTGTGATGAGCTAAGAAGCATATGCACCAGAATGTAAAACTGTTCCGTTCATTAAGAAAATCATATTACAAAAAAGGTGTTAGAACACGGACAGTGTGTTTACTCCACCATAATTGATTTACATTCTGTTGTCATATAAGCTTCCTCTCTAGGCTCAGGGCAGTAAAAGTAGAACCACCCAGGAAATCATAGGGAAGAACCAGGAGGAGGGTAAGAAAAGAGAGGGTGTTAGTATTTTGGCTTTGGCATTTTTTCTGCATAGACTGGTGTCTGTAGAGCTGTATGAGACAATATGTTGGCTCATTCTGGGTGACCAATCTGCCACTTGTACAGAGGTAGTCAAGGGCTTGGGACTGTGTGCTTGCTATAGTCCATGGGAAGCCAGAAATGTAGAGCCTGGTTAAGAAGAGCTGTCACCCAGATCATTCTTATATGGGTCACATGGATACTGGGGAGAAAAGGGAGCACAACTGGAATGAAAAAGTTAACAGATGACTAGGCAATACCTATGCCAAGGGTAAATGCCATGCCTTCCCTTTCCTTTCACCACAGGTGTGTGAGCTGAGGGACTAGAGCTAGGGACCCTTCTGCAGGGCCTTGGTTTTGCCTATTCTGATAGCAGGTTACCCACACTGAGTTTACCCTGTCTTTGCAGGAAAACGACATGCATTGGCAAAGAAAATATTGGTTGTCTCTGTGGTCACAGCGGGATGTAACCACTTTCCTACTTTGGAGTCAGCGGAGAATTGTAAGTACTTCCCTGTCCCTGTCCTAGAAGAAAGGGCGCTTATCTGAAGCCTTAACTTCAGATGGCCTGGCGGGTCCCCATAACTGTGGGAACCAAGTACTGAGAGGATAGGTCTTTCCTATGGAGAAGCTTAACCAGTGTCAGAAGATTGGCTTCCAAGTGTCACAGTGGCTATTTACTGAGTCCCACAGGATGCCAGCTTTCTGGACTGAGAATATTTCTATCTTAGTAAAGTGGACACTTTGCTGACTTTAAAGTCTTGGAGACTTTCTCTAAGAAACCCTACATTGGAGAGAGGAGGCGTTTTCTATCATTTACAATGAGATGATGCTGAGTCATTAATCTTTTTTTCTTTATTAAGTCATATACACATAGATCATAAATACATTTATGCATATGTGGGGTACAATGAGTTTTTTTTTTGGCCGGGGCTGGGTTTGAACCCACCACCGCTAGTATATGAGGCCGGCGCCTTACTCCTTTGAGCCACAGGCGCCGCCCAATATGTTGATTTTTTTTTTATACGAGTCATTAATCTGGTGATTGGCTCCTGTCTTCCCCGAGCAGCAGCATTTGGGGACTTCTCTGTCTCCAAAGTGAAAATTCCAGTCTTGGCTTCTTCCTGACATTCTTGGATGAAGTAGCTGAAGCTTTAAGAAAAGAGGAAAGGAGGGTGATTACAAAGGCTTTGGG
>CAUYRH010033619.1:0-16754 GCA_963574655.1 Perodicticus potto | reverse complement strand
CCGCCCCCCACCCCGCCCCGCACTCCACTCCCCAGGCCAGTCACTGGGCAATGTCTCAGCGGCGGGAACGCCCCTTGTAGTCTCTGATGGCCTTGGCCATCAGCGGAGCCGGTTTCTTGGCGGCCCGTTTGGGTTTCCGGGAACCGCACGGGGGCGCCAGGGCCGGGCCGGGGATGCTCGGGCGGCCCTGGGCCGGCCTTTCGGGCCCCTGGGTGGGGGCCTTTCCCGGTTTGGAAGGCTGGTTGGAAAGGTTGACAGGAAGCCTCGGTTGGCCCGGGGCGGCCTGGCCGCTTCCCGTGGGGTGTGGCGCCGCCCAGCGGTTGGCATGGGCGGGGCCAGGCCCCGCCCCCGTGCCGCCCTGCGGTTCCTGCCTCCCCGGCGCGGCGGGAGGCGGCTGGGTCACGGGCACGGGGCCGAAAGAGATCATCTGGGTCCGTCGGCCTCCGGACCCTCTGGCCTGCTGGGCAGATCGGATCTTCTCGACCACTTCTCGCAGCCGCTGTGCTCGGGCCTCCTGCAGGCGCAGGTACAGGTCCCGCCAGGACTCGCCCTGCTCGGGCTTGTCTCCCTTGAAGTCCCGGGCGCAGCGAACTCTCCACGCCTGCTGTGTTTCTCCGGCGAGCGCGGGATCGTCTTTCTCCGCGCGGAACAGCTGCTCGGGCGTTCGCTCCTCCCGAACGGGTGGCAGAGCAGAATAGGGGACTCCTCCCACTCGACGGATGGGGTCGCCGCACGTTCTCAGGCCCCGGACGCAGGGCTGCTGCACAGTCACGGGTTGGGAGAGGCCCACGCTCCTGCGACCGGCGTACACCTGCGTCTTAGAATTCACCCTGCCTCCGGGAAATCCTGCTGCGGCTTCTTCCTTTGGTGACGACGACGACGACGACGGCGGCGCTTCTGCCTCTGCTCGCGGGGACATGGCCTCGAGGGCAGCAAGCAACTCGTACATGTCCTCGGTGGGGAGCAGTGGTCGGTGCGGCACCTCCGGCCAGCCCTCGGTGGGGGCCTTTCCCAGCCGGGCTGGGTCAGCCCCGGTCGCCGGCACCTTCTCAGACTGGCGTTCCTTGACCGTGGGTGGTTTCGCAACCGAGTCCGCGCGTTTCCCAGCGCGTGTGGGGTCGGTGCCTCCAAGCGCCTTGGTGGAGGTTTTCACGGCGGTCTTGCTCCTCTTGGGCAGCTGGCTGTAGTCGTAGTGAAGGGCTTCTTCGAAGGACTTGGCGGGCGGCGGGAATTCCTGGTCCTCAGCGGCCTGGTGAGCGGCAGGGAGGGAGCGCCCCGACTCCCTAAGGAGAGGGGGCGGTCCTGGCGTCCCTGCTCCAGTCTTGGGCTTGTTCGGAAGCTTCCGTGGGGCCCGGGGCGACAGGACCGCTGCCCCCTTCCCTGCGTCTAGGCCGCGTACAATTGGCTTGTTTGGGTCGCGCGGGCTCTCGCCCAGGTCGCGGTGACGGCTGCGGCGGGGGCGGGGGCCGGGGCCGGGACCGCGCGCCGGGTCGCGCCGGCCGCCACCTCCGGGAGAGGGCGCCCTCTCCGCCGCGCCGTCCCCGGGCAGCCGCCCTGGAGTTTCACACGCGGCGGACAGGTGGGCGCCTCTGCCAGCCGGGCGCTGCTGGTCGCCGCGGTCGGCGCCCGCCGGGCCTTCTCCCTGGGGGGGCCGTCCGTGCGCCTGGACCGGGCCGGCGTCAGAAGACTCCCGAACGCCAGGGTCGACCGGCGCGGTCCTGGGGCGCTTCTTCCTGTCGCCTCTCCGCCCACGACCCTGAGACCCCTCGCGACGCGCCCGGACCTCGGACGCTGCCCTGGCCCTCTTGCGGCGGGGCTCAGGGCCCGCGGCCGGGCTCCGGGAGCGCCCCTCCGTGCCCTCGTCCCGAGGGACACGCCTGGGGCGCTTTGGGGAATGGCTGTGCTGCACGTCCCGAAGCAGCTTCTTCCACCGGGAGGCCAGGTCCCGAGCCAAGAGGCCTACGTGCTCGTCTTTGCGCAGGCACTTCACGGTTCTCCGGACCCCAGTCTCGGCGAGGATGTGCGCCGTCACCGGCAAGCCGGAGAGCTTCCTCAGGTATTTCGGGACCTTTCTCGGGTCGGTCCCGGTGGCCAGGCGCGCCTGCAGCTTCTCCACCGCCCGCAGCGTCCACCCCTCCTCCTCTGCCGCGGCCGACCCTCCTCGCTGCGGCGGAGCAGGTGTGGGTCCCGGAGCCGCAGCGCGGCTCGGCCTGGGCACCCCGGCCCTCGCCGGCCCTGGCTGGCCAGGCATTTCTTCAGCGCCAGGGCTGGCCAGCGGCGTCTCCCCCAGGCGCCTCTCGTGATTCCTCACGTCCTCCCCCTCTTCCGACGGAACCTGCCTGGCTTCTGCTGAGGTGCCCCCATCCGTGGGCACCTGCTCCTCTTCTTCCTCTCCCCCGGCAGACACGATGCGGGGCGTGAATCCATCAGGGCTGGATTCTCTCCTTTCCTCCGCTCCTTTCCTCCCAGGTCCGGGAAACTCAAGCGCATTGTCCTTGCTAAGGGGAAATGAAGGGATTCCACGTGGGAAAGGGACAGGTTCCATGCGGTGAACGTAGTCCTCTAGTTCACGCAGACTAACCCCCAGAAGTTGGAAAGCTTCACCAACGTCACCCAAAGTCGGGTCCGCTCGGCCACGGAGCTCGGAGGACCTATGGCCGGCGCGGCCCAGCTGCTGCAGATAGCGCTCCAGCACGTCGGTGAGGAGATGGCAGGCGCTGAGCTGCACCGAGTCCCAGCCCAGCGCCCGGCAGATCTGCGCCACAGAGACCCTCAACAGGGACCTGGAGTAACGCTCACCCATCCTGCTGTGCACGACGCCACCGCAGCCCTCGCTGCCACCTCCCTCCAGCCCCACCACCCCCTGACCTTTAGAAGAGCACCCCCCCCTCCTCCTACCCTCCCCCGATGCAACCTCTAGGGACCCCCTCCCCACGTCCCCTCCCCGCGGCGGGAAAACCGTCCCCGGAATCCCGGACGACCACCTCACCTCAGAGCCTGCTCCTGGTCCTGGGGTGTGGAGCCACAGCCTGGAGCGACCTCTCCGCTGCCACAGTCCGGAGCTCACCGAAGGCCCGGCCCGCTGGCCCTGTCCGCCTTATATAGATTCGCCCCAGCCCCCGCCCTGCCCCGCCCTGCCCCGCCCCACCCCGCCCACCCTGACGCCTGGCCCCGAGCCCCGCCCTCGCGTTTGACCCGGGCTGACCCTGCCCCGTGACTTTAGCCGGACGCAGGCCAAGGGGAGGACCTACACCGGATGCTCTGTCCCGGGATCCTGCTGGGAATGCCACGTTCCATCTCCTCTCACACACCTTTGAGGAAATGCTTCAGGATCTTGAATCCCACCCGTTCAAAGTTTCTGTCCACAGCTGCAGCGGCGCCGTGCGCTGGTCTTCGGCTGATCTGGGCACCGGTCGAGTGCAAAGTCTGTCCGACTTTCAGTTCTCAGTCCCAATCGTGCAGGCCGACCCCACTGATACGTCTGGGTCTGGGTGCAGGCTGTTGTGTGCCGCTGTGATGACTCAGCAGTCATCTCCAATCGGGGCGCACAACCCGATGCGAGTTCTCACGTTGCAGGCCTTGGGGTTGTGTGTGTGTGCGGGGGGTGGGGGCCATTGTCCCCCGAGACTTTGCATACGCCGTCAGTAAATGATTTGACCGGCCTCCCACCCAGGCTCCACCACGCGCTGGATGTGTGTTCCTGCTCCACTTGGGGCCTAATGCATGTTCCTGGAGCAGGGGCTCTTTCCCAAGGCATGGCTAATCCCACTTAGGGCCTCAAACCAGATCCCGGGCACGTCAGAAGCAGTCGGCACAGAGCGTAGTTGGGTGCGAGCAAGTTTGGACGTCCGGGCCTAGGTTTTCCATCGCGTGAACTTTTGGAAGCCCCCTCCGAGGAAGTACAGTAAGTGACCGAGAGATTTAAAAATCTACGAGAGGGGGTGTGTGTCGCTTATACGCAAATGCCAGGCTATTTCATGTCGAGAACTTGAGTATCAGAGGGTTTGGGTGTGAGGGGGGAGGGAGCAGGTCCGGAACCAATCCCCACGTCGTGGAGAGTGCATTTACGAAGTCCCCCTGACACACCTAGAAGAGAATCCACACACCTTGACCGGGCAAGTTCAGTCTTCCCTGCTCACATCCTATGTCATAAACACATTCCAGGCGGGCTGGGTGGAGTGGCTGGCGCCTATCATCCTCACAGGGTGGGAGGCCGAGGAGGGACGATCCCTGGAGCTCGGGGAGTTGGAGAGCGACCTGAGCCAGAGTGAGGTCCCCTCTCTACTAAAAATGGAAAAACCAGCTGGGAGTGGTGGTGCATGCCTGCAGTCCCAGCTTCCTGGGAGGCTGAGGCAAGAGGTTCCCTTGAGCCCAAACGTTCCAGGTCGTCTGTCTACGCACGCACGCACGCACGCACGCACGCCCCCCAAATCCCCCGCCCCACCCACAGACACCCACATAGACTCACCCAAAGAGTTCTCTAGTCCTCTGATAGCTCCCATGTCTCGCGTCCCAGGTGGATCTGTTGCAAGAGTGTGCGATTACTGACGTTTCACATTTAGCTGGTCCTTAGTTTGGACTGCGCCGCAGAGCAGTGTGGTTTTCAGAAATAATTTTTAGAAATAGCAGTCCTTGAGAAGAAGGAGGAGGTTTGTCTTCCCGTGGTGTGCCGGACATCTGTCTCTGCCTCCTGCCTGGAGGGAGGCATCAGCAACCCGGAAACCTCCCAGTCTAATTTCAGGAACTCAGAAGGGTCTGGGCCACAAGGTCAATGGGAACGTCAGGGCGGGCAGCTTCACGTCTTCCTTCTATTTACCCCTAAGACGGGACCCTTCATAGGTGGGACCAAAGCCTCCTACCTCGCTGGGTCCTCCGTTTCCATTTCTGTGCCGCTAGGGCACCTCGGAGTCCAGAACGCTGCCCAGCATTTTCCCCTCTTACAAGTAGGCAAATGTTCCTCGGGCAAAAGTGGCTTCCAACGCCTCCCTCACATCTCTGGGCGAGTGAACCCACACACCACACACACAGACACACACACACACACGCGGGCGTATCTGTGGGATAACTTTCCTAGAATCGAAATCGCTGTATCAAAGCGTTCATATGTGGACATTTATGATATATGTTCGTCCGTCGTATAAAACGCCCGTGGACATAAATGAGAGACCGTTCGAAAGTCTCTCCAATGCACTCAGCCCCGCTATGAACCCAAGGTACAGCTTTCACACGAAAGTTATAACCCGACTGTAGCCCAGGCATATGGGGAGAGGGGATGGGGCGGGGAGGATGGGTGGAGGGAGGGTAACGGCCGGGACCACACCTACGGTGCCTCTTGGTGAAATTTACTAAAGGTAGAGTATAAACGTCTCCATACAATGACTAAGGAAACGCCGAGAAGGCTATGTTAACCAGTTCGGTTTCCAGTCGTATATAAAAGCAGCACATCGGACCCCACGATTGCATGCATGTACCCGGCTATGATTTAAAGGGGGGAAGAAAGTTAAAAACAAAATGAAAAGCGACTCAGGTGAGAAGAAATAGGCCATTTATTTGGAACCTGAAGGGAGTCAGCGAGCGTGACTTGCGTTGGTCGCAGGATCTAGGGTGGCGGGGCGGTGTAGGGAGGGGGGAGGAAGCTTTCTACCGAAAAGTAGGCAAGCCTGGGGGTAGTATGTGAAGTTCCGAAGCCAGAAAAAAATCCCCCTGTTGATGGCGAGAGGATCGACGTGGGCCAGGTAGAAGCAGGACATCGCCTGCCGTGGGTTTGGAGCTCATCTTGACCATTTTCCGGGCCGGTGGCTGCGGAGCTAGTGGATTGGTTCCCACCGCTTCTCGCGTGGTTATGAGCATCGTCTGTTTCTAGAGTCCGTCTCTCCCCCTGGAAGGGTGATGGCTGGACCCCAAACTAGACGCATTGAAAACTTTACCTGTCCACTCTCCTGGAAGCCCTACCGGTTTCTCCGTCTCCAAGCCGGTGGGAGGGGGCGGGGGTGGGAAGCAGTGGGGGCTATCATCGTCGCCATCTTCTGGAGCTTCACTCGTCTGATGGGAACAAGGGTACCGTACTATGCTCCTTATCGGGATCGCCTCGGATGGAGCACCTCTTCCTATCCTGAAGAGTCCTGTGCCTTCCTTGTCCTGCCGACCGTCCTTGCCTACGTCTCGCCCGCCGTGGATCGAGTTTTGTCCCTGTGGAGTCGCCGTTATGCGTCCTGTCAGTTGAGTCCAGGATTAAATAAAAGCACGCCAAACACCCGGTCTATCCAGAACTTTATTTATTCGCTAAGTGCAATCGAGAGCTCAGGGTAATTCAAGTACGTCTTAAGTTCAACAGAGGGATCACTTAACAAGGAAAGCATAATGGATGGGACTGGAGCGGCACACCTCCAGGATTCTGAAGGGAGGCAGTGGCCGGGCCGGGCAGGACCTCACAGGTGCCAGGCTTGAAGACTCTGCAGGCTTCAGAGTCGCCACGCTTCCAGCAAGCAAGAGTCCGGGTGTCCTTTGGCAGTGTCCTTCCTCCCGGAGGAAGCCTGGAGCTTCGATTCCACCCCCACGCCCCCGCCCCCCACCCCGCCCCGCACTCCACTCCCCAGGCCAGTCACTGGGCAATGTCTCAGCGGCGGTACCGCCCCTTGTAGTCTCTGATGGCCTTGGCCATCAGCGGAGCCGGTTTCTTGGCGGCCAGTTTCGGTTTCCGGGAACTGTACGCGGGCGCCAGGGCCGGGCCGGGGATGCTCGGGCGGCCCTGGGCTGGCCTTTCAGGCGCCTGGGTGGTTGTGTTTCCCAACTTGCAAGGGTGGTTAGAAAAGTTATCATGAAGCTTCTGTTGCCCCGGCGCAGGCCACTTGTCTGCACACAGGAAGTTATGTCCTGCTTCTACCTGGCCCAAGCCAATCCTTTCCCTGTCAACAAGGGGATGTTCTGGCTTCACAATTTCAGATACTACCTCAACGTTTGCCTACTTTTCAGTAGAAAACTTTCTCCCTGCATACCTCTCAGACACCCTTCATTCTGCGACCATGCAAGTCAAGCTTGCTGACTCCCTTCTGAGCCAAATAAATGGCCTATTTCTTCTCACCTTAGTAGTGTTTCATTGTTTTTTAACTTTTTTTTTTCATAAATCATAGCTGCATACTTGAATGCAGTTGTGGGGGTACAATGTGGTGGTTTAATATACAATTTGAAATATTTTCATCAAACTGATTAAGATAGCCTTCACGGCATTTTCTCAGTTTATGTATTAAGATATTTACACTCTACATTTATTAAATTTCACATGTACCCTTGTACGATGCGCCGTAGGTGTGGTCCCAACCATTACCCTCTTTCCACCCATCCTCCCCCTTCCCTCCCCTCCTTATCCCTTTTCCACACATTCTTTGGCTACAATTGAGTTATAGCTTTCTTTTTTTTATTTTTATTAAATCATAATTGTATACATTAGTGTAATCATGGGGCACAATGTGCTGACTTCATATACAATCTGAAATATTTTCATTGAACAGGGTTATAACTTTCATATGAAAGTTGTAACTTGGGTTCATGGTTGGGCTGAGTATATTGGATACTTTTCAATGGTCTTTCATTTATGTCCACGGGTGTTTTATACGACGGATGAACATATATCATAAATGTCCACATATGAATGCTTTGATACAGCGATTTTGATTCTAGGAAATTTATCCCACAGATACGCCCGCATGTGTGTGTGTGTGTGTCTGTGTGTGTGGTGTGTGGGTTCACTCGCCCAGAGATGTGAGGGAGACGTTGGAAGCCACTTTTGCCCGAGGAACATTTGCCTACTTGTAAGAGGGGAAAATGCTGGGCAGTGTTCTGGACTCCGAGGTGCCCGAGCGGCACAGAAATGGAAACGGAGGACCCAGCGAGGTAGGAGGCTTTGGTCCCACCTATGAAGGGTCCCGTCTTAGGGGTAAATAGAAGGAAGACATGAAGCTGCCGGCCCTGAGTTTCCCATTGACCTTGTGGCCCAGACCCTTCTCAGTTCTTGAGATTAGACTGGGAGGTTTCCGGGTTGCTGATGCCTCCCTCTAGGCAGGAGTCAGAGACAGATGTCCGGCACACCACGGGAAGACAAACCTCCTCCTTCTTCTCAAGGATTGCTATTTCTAAAAATTATTTCTGAAAACCACACTGCTCTGCACACAGTCCAAACTAAGGACAAGCTAAATGTGAAACGTCAGTAATCGCACACTCTTTCAACAGATCCACCTGGGATGCCAGATATGGGAGCTATCAGAGGACTAGAAAAAACTCTTTGGGTGAGTCTATGTGAGTGTGTTGGTGTCTTTGGGGGATGGGGTGTTTTGGGGGCGTGCCTGCGTGTGTGTGTGTGTGTGTAGACAAGGTGTTATCCTGCGTAGACTGACCTGGCATCATCAAAGCTCACAGTAACCTGAAACGTTTGGGCTTAAGAGAACCTCTTGCCTCAGCCTCCCAGGAAGCTGGGACTGCAGGCATGCACCACCACACCCAGCTGGTTTTTCCATTTTTAGTAGAGAGTGAACCTCGCTCTGCCTCAGGTTGCTCTCCAACTCCTGAGTTCCACGGATCCTCTCCCCATGGCCTCCCATATTGTGAGGAGTATAGTTGCCAGCCACCTTACCTAGCCCACATGGAATATTTTTATGACATAAGATGTAAGCTTTCAAGAGTGAACTTGCTGGGTCAAGTTGTGTGGATTCTATTTTTTGTGTGTAGGAGGATTTTGTAAATCTACTCTTGTAGATTGGCCTACAAGACTTGTGGATTGGTCCCGGACCTTGTTCCCCCCACCATTTTGGTGAAATTGCCTTAGGGTCTGGTTATCTCAGTGTGAACCCTTAGAATCAATGTAAACTTGGGCTGCCTCCCTGTCCTTCTGTTTTTCCATTTATAAAATGGGGCTAATTGTATCTTCCTGATGGAGCTATTCTGTGGCTTACCTGTGTCAGTAGCTGTAGAACCTAGCAAAGTGCTGTTACATAGCAAGAATTCAATGGTCATTAGCTATTAGTAGTTCTATGATTATTTCCCAAGGACCTGTCTTTGAAATCTGATTGTGGCTCACTCCATTGGTACTTAGAGTGATGGTTAGGAAGAACATTCATTGTCAGACAAAAGTAAATAGTAGAAGAGGCAGGGAGAGTACCCAGAAAACTGCATAAGTAGAAAAGAATAGAAAATCACCAGAGCGGAGACAAAGTGAATAATCATTGGAATGATCTAAGGGAAATGATGAAGACCCTGATGGTGCTAGGACTGTGGCAACAGGAAGGGGGATAGAGAAAGTGTGGTCCACTTCCTGGGCCAGTGATGTTGGGAGGTCTCAGAATAAATTACCCCTATTAAGACTAGGGTTTTAAAGGATGAAGTGGAGATAGACCAAATGGAAGGAAATGTACATGGGCATCTATCTTGTGTTTGCTTGTTTGTTTTTATTTTCTTGTCAAGAGTTGAGATCACTTGGGCCACTCCAAACATTTCCCAATGGAATTATTTTTGTGAGGGAAAGTGCTCATATTACTCCCTACCTCTTAGAGAAAATAACCTACATACTGAATTCTTACAGACCAGCCTACGGTGGGCAAGGTACCAGATGGAGGTCTAGGCCTGCACAGCCCTGCTGAGGCCATAGCTTCTCAGGACCCACTGAGCTAGAACTGGGTCCTGCTCTGAAGTTTTCCTCCCAGCCCAGGAGAAGTCATGCTTTACCCAAGTAGTTTTCGCAGAGCAGCTGGAGAATATTTTAGGAGGAACAGTGCTTACAATGTGTGTTGCCTGGTGCCAGGTCCTTGGTAGTTTATGCAAAACCTTTATAGATTATCTTATTCCATTTTCCTCACCTTCCAGAGAAGCAGTGTTCATTTAGATGAGGAAGAGGGTCTGAGGAGCTTCACTAATGTGCTATGGAACAACAGATGGTAGTATGTTGACACTTAGGCTTTGGGTGCATAGATGCACCTCCCTCCCCTGCCCACCCCTTCTCAACCTGGCCTGTGCAGGTTGCCCCTGCTTTGGCTCAGCTTCAAGGGTTGAGGGAATGCTGAAACCCTGAAAGCGAGAGTCCTGGATTTTCCTTCACCCAGACACGGCAAGACCATGAGAGATGAAGGTAACAGAGGTTTCAAGATTCTTTCCTTGCTCTAGAGCTACAGAACTGACAATACTGTCCACCACTGCGTTTAAGAACTCTGGGTGGGAGTGGAGGCACAGAGCGAGTTCAGGAGGTGAGAGTGAATGAGTATGTGTGTCAGAGAAAAAAAGAAAGAGAGAGAGAGAAGGGAGGGAGAGAATGTGAATCTTGAAGCTACAAGAGTCTGTGGCAGTTTTTGTAGAATGTCCTCAGCCCCGGGAGGAGCCCTGAGACTGCGAGTATGGGGAAGATTTTCTGCTGCAGCAAAGCACCCCTGGAATTTGCCCAAGGGAGCCCCGCAGTCCTTTCCTGATCGGCCTGGTCCATTACCGTACCCTCCTCCTGTGCCCCCTCATTTACTCGTCCCCCCCCTCCCCCGCAGTCCTGGATGCACTTAAACAGAGTCAAAAACAAAACAAGCAAAACTTTAATTCTCCTTTCAAATACTTTGAAACTACTTTTATGAAAATTCCTCAAAGTCTATTTTTCTGCCTCTCCTTCGTGTATTGTTATCTGGGGTCTCCAAGCCCCCTGGCAAGTGCGAAATTCAGGAGCCTTGGTCCTTGGGCCTGGATACTCCAGAGCCGGTGAGGATGGGAGAGGTGCGGACAGCGGGGCCAGGGAACCTGCTGCCAGGCTGGGGGCAGAAAGGAGCGTGGGGTGGCCAAGGGTCTCCACAGGCCTGAGAGTTGGCCTCTGCCAACCCCAGTGCATCAGGAACAGGTGCATGTCCCTCACCAAAGCCTGGCAATGGCTTGGAGGCGGGACAGGAAAAGAGAAGCTGCGTGGGCGACCTCGGGAGAGAGGCTGAGGGTAAGACGTGCGCGGCTCGAGTCGGTGCGCGGCTCAGGGTGGGCTCCCGGGGCCCCTAGAGGGCCTGCCATGGCTTCCCAATGGCCTGGATGTGTTCCTTGGCTTTCAGGCGCAGCGTGGCGATGCTGCTGTTGCGCGGGTCCGCCTCGTCCAGCGGGAACTTGTCCCCGAAGCCGGGCCCACACGGGTAGGCGGGCGGTGGCGGCCCGAGAGGCTGCAGGGCCGGGCCCAGCGGCGGGGAGTTAAGGAAGGGCGGCGGCGGCGGCGTGTAGCTGGCTGGCAGGCTCTGCGCCGGAGGCCCGAAGCCCGGCAGGCTCTGCAGCGCGGTGGCGCCCCCGCCCGGCAACGGCGGTCCTAGCCACGACTCCAGCGGCAGAGCGCCCCCGGCCGGCCCGCCGCCACTGCCCGGGCCCGCCCCGAGGGGCGCCAGTGTCGTAGAGGGAGGGGAGCAGCTGAATGAGAGGAGGGGTGAGTCCTGCAGCTTCATGGAGGACACTTCCAGCTTCTCCTGCCGACGCCACTTGGCCCGTCGGTTCTGGAACCACACCTGTAGGAGGGAGCATAGCGGCCATTCGGCAGCAGCAGAGGCCCGGGCCGCATTACTGTACCAGCGCCAGCGGAGCCCAGCTAGCTGGACTCTAGCACCCCAAAATATAACTGCAGCTTGAAACCCCACCCCCAAATAAAACGGAGGCTGGACTATTCTGCACCTATGGGGCAGACACCGCTCATCTTCCTTCCACCCTTGAATTCTTTCTTTTCCATACTGTTTTCTCCCTTTTTTCTCTTCCCTCCTTTTTTCTTGCCTCCCCAGAACTTCTTTGTCCCATCTTAGTCCTTTGTGTCTTTCTCACCCTTTTCTCTATTTTTCTCACCCTTGGCTGTGGCTGTATCTGTTTCTAATTCTACCTAGGGAGCAGGTGCTCAAGAAAAAAAGAAGTGAATTTAACTCTGCAATCAAACCATAGGACTTTGAAACCAGATCTGACCTGATGGTTGGCAGAACTCACTCCTGACACTCACTTTGGACTTTGATTCTTCTCTGAATGGTACAGCTCTTATTGCTGCTTTCTATCTCAGACTTTATGTGCTTTAGCTAGTCTTTATCTCTGTTATAAACAGGGGTATAAATAAATACTGTTAAACAGAGTAACTTGCGGACTTGGGTGTTAAAATACAGCTATTTATGCGGATTACTGGTTACAATACCTAGATAGAGCAAGTGGGTTTATTTTACCCCAAGCATATTTTAATTGCTGCTTTAATAAGATTTTAATTTAGTTGATATCTGGTTACTATTTCCAATGCTTTATAAATGGCTTTCAAAGGCTGCAATCGTTCAAGTTTATCAGCTCTAACTAGAAATGACAATTAAGTTCATGAACTTATCCTAGAAAAGAATGCTATATACCTCCATTGCTGAATATCACCTTGGTGACCACAATGATATTCAGCAATGAGTATGTAGTACTTTTTTCTAGGATGAATTTGGAACTTACTTGTCCAACCTTTTACTGTATGGAGTCAGTTTTGACATTACCCTAAGATGTTAGCTCAATGACAAGTTTCTTTATTCTTTCTCTTTACATATAGAAAGTCCTTGCCAAGAATGAAATCTGATTTCTTCCAATGAACCCTCCTTACTGATTTGATAAAAGCATCAGAAAGGGTGTGATTAATGTCTCACCACCAAGTTCCACCCTAACAAGCTGAACGGAGAGAATCAATTTAGTTTAGCAAAGAATGTAAAAGAACTTTGGCTAAACTGATGGCTTCAGTGTTATATTTAGAAAATGAAGTGGGGGGATAATTGCAACCTCAGAAGGGAGAAAGTAATTTTAAGTAATAAGGGAGGTAGGGTGCCCCAGTAGCAGCTGGTGTGAAGGGGGCTTCTAGGGAAAACAGCACTCTAGCACCTGAGCAGAGCAGGGCAAATGTGAGGACCTGGATTGGGGAGAAAAAGAGAAACAGTGAAAAGGGAAAAACACCCCTGTCCATTCACTCAAGTGGTTCATCTGCACTCATATCTTCTCCTATAAATATTAGATATTTACCAATTGAGAAAAAAGCAACACTGGCAAGGAAAGGATGCTCACAACTTACAGGAGAAGCCAGAATCCCTGAACAAGTAAAGGGAGAGTTCAGGTGTGAAAGGATGCCTAGATTAGGCAGGGCATTGGGAGGCTTTGCCTCTCTTTCTCCTAAGTTCTTTCTCTCTCCCTATCCAACCCTTCCTCCCTTGAAAGCAGGTGCTAAAATCACCACCCCTTCAATGAAATCATTGTTGCTCTATCACCCCAAATTACAAGACACTGAACTGTCCTTGCTTGTTAATCCTGAGTCTCATTTGGGAATATTTTTCAAAACTGTAACTTTTACTCATTACTTTCAACCCCTAAACGAAGTAGAAAAGAGAAAAGGCAGAAGCCCCCAAACACCTGAGTATCTCATTTCCTGGAAACCAAATTTATTAGACACACACAAAAATACCATTTTGGTTCCATATTTCACTGATTCTTGGACAGAATGAAGTTTGTTCCCAATGTCTCCCTTTCAGGCCTCTGTAAACTCTATGAATTTGGAAATCCTCCCAGATTTTTCACAGATGACTAGCAAATATTTAAGGCTTTCAAATATTTTAATGATCAGGGATTAAAGATAATTCAGCTTTAATTAAAGCAAAAACCCCTTTACTATAAAAAATAAAAGGCCTCTGCAGCACGAATTTTGGTTGGATGTGCACCAGAGAAGGAAAGTCAGTCTCTGCACAGAAAGTTTTGACTGCGAGATGCCAGGCCCCTTACAAGAAGACAGGGTTTTGGTCATCACCATCGTGTGCTCGCCTATTGACCAGGGTGGTATCTGGAGCCCCAGTTCTGTTACTCCCAGCCACGGTCTACACTCCCCTGCCAATCAGCACCTTCCCCAGCTGCCATCCTGGCTCTGTGTTAGATGTCAGACTTTTCGTCTTGCAAGCCGTTCCCAATTCCTGTTTTTAGTTTAGAGGAGGGAGATCTATGAGGGGAGACAATACCACACACTGGAACAAACTGCCTGAGGGTGGGGCACGGGTACAGCGAAGATCTGTGACGCTCCTTTGGGGCTCTGACCATGGCAAGTCGAGGAAGAAGCCCAGGAATTCAGAGTAGCATTGGCTGCAGTTTCAGCCTCGGCCTCTCGCGGATCCCGTTCCCTTAATCTAGGCGCTTTACCTGCACCCGGACCTCGGGTAGGTTGACCTTGCCGGCCAGCTCCTCACGGCTATACACGTCGGGGTAGTGGGACTTCTCGAACGCGCGCTCCAGCTCGTGGAGCTGATAAGTGGTGAAGGTCGTCCGGTTCCGCCGGTGCTTTTTCTTGGGTTGCTCCTCCTCCGACAGCTTCGCGTCGCCGGTGGCTGGCCCAACGGGCAGCCCTGGGCTTGGCCGTGCCTCTCCGGGCTCCTTGGGGCAGTAAGGGCGAGGGACTGGGGCGACAAGGTCCCGGAGTGTCAGAGACACTCGCTGCAGCATCCCCTAACCTAATCCGCCTACGCTCCGGCTCTGGCAGGCCCGGCCGAGGGCTCTGAGATGGCCTGCAGAGGTTGGGGGTGAGGGCTGTGACGGGTCCCTACGCTTTCTCTGAACGCAAGTTGGAAGCTCCTGCCGTGGACACTCCCAACACCGAGCGCAGGGCCTTAAGAAAAGTTAAGCAATGGGCGCTCTCTTGCAGAGCTCCTACGCTTGAGGGCCGAGGGCTGGCAGCAGCCCGGGTGCGCACTCACCTTCGTACTCCGCGGCGGGCGCCGGGGCCGGCGGCGGCGAAGGCTCGGTGCTTCCCTCGGATCCCCTGGGGCAGGCGGGCTGAGCGCTCAGTCTTCTCTCCCGCTCCTTTGCACCCCGGGCGCCCCGCTCTGCCGGGAAGGTGCCGAGCAGCCCGTCGTCCTTGGTAAACCCCAGGATGGCCTCGATGCTGTGCAGCCGCGAGGTGCTCCCTCCCGGGCTGCGTAGTAGGTGGCCGGCGAGCGACAAGTTCCCGTCGGCCATGGTGGGCGCGCAGCCCGGCAAGTGCATGGGGAGTACCGGGAGGCGGGAGGGCGCTTTGGTGACAGAGAGAAGAGGCTCCAAGTGAGTTTATCCCGAGTGCGATCCGGCACCCGACGGGGTCTGATTCTAGGTCAAGCTCGCGGGTGACGACGCGCGCTGGAGGTGGGCGAGCGCTCCTCCGGGGATTGTCCGGCTCCTTGGAGGAGTTGGCGGGCAGTTCAGTTCGGACTGGGGGTAGATGGGGCTCTGGGTGCTAAAGGCCGGGAGCCGGCTCGCCCCCGGCTCCTCCCCTCCCTCAGCCCCCACCCCCCGTAGGGGGCGGGGCCTTTCCCGCCCAGCCTTGGGGTCCAGGCCCCGACCATCACCTCAACTCCACCCCGCGCCCCTTCAGCCCTGCTGGCTTTGGAACATTATCCTCTCACCTCTCGATCAGTTTTAACCACTACCAACACGTCTGGGATATTTGACAGTCCCAGGCCCCTGATCGGCGTCCCCTCTCCCCAGTCCTGCCTCACTGGGGCGGACGCCTTTGAGCTCTCGCCTTGGGCTTGCCTCCCTTCACTCGGGCTTACCCCCTAACTCGGACTTAACCTACCTCTAGGGTCATCTCCCGTCGCCCGCCACAGGCTCACCGCCCTCCAGCTCCCTTGCTGCCTGCAGTCCTACCTTGGAGACCCCTGGAAGCGCCCAGACGCAGTGGAAGGTTCCCCAGCTCTAGCGCGTTGGAATTTTGAATTCCCCCCTGTCTTCCCGTCCTCTATCCTGGCGGACACTCCGCTCCCGCATCTGTGGTCCGAAGCCCAGGACGCCGTGTGTTTGTCTGTATGTGCCTGTTTTAACGACTCCTCCTTGTCCCTCCGACTTGACTGCGGCCAGTCCCCCTCGCTCCAGCGCCCGCCCCAGGAGGCGGTGCGGCTATTTGCACCTGCAGGCCCTGAGACCATCAGCGCCCACTCGCCCAGCAGGAGGCTGGGAGGCCCCGAGTCCGACCTGCAGCTCAAGCCCCGCGAAAGACTCTTTCTGTTTAAACTGTCCTTTACTGATGTGGGGCGACCTCTCACTCCTCGCCCCGACACTTCTGCGGTGGAGAAGATCCAAAGCTGAAGACTGGGGACAGACCTTTGCCCAGGGAGGAGGCCTCTCGCTGCCCTCAGGGTTACACGCATAATCCGCTTGCGTTTCTTTCCCCTTTAGGGGCCCCAGAGGGACTCCTAGGCCGATAGGAGGCATGATTTGTGAGGAGCATGTTTCAGCCCGCAGTGCTGGTGGCCAATGGCACTTTGAACACTGACGCCTCAAATCCCAGGCAGGCGCCCTGCCTTCCCTGAACTGTTAGCAAGGAACGTGAATAAAATTGCTATCCCGAGGAGCTAGAGGACTGCATTCCTACTATTTCAGTAGGCGCTCTGATCTCCAAGGCAGCGGCGTCTTTAACCCCACCTTTCATTTCTTCCGTTTGCTACGTCCTCTCTGAGTGCCCAGCACTGCTGAAGGTACGCCGAGGGCTTTAAACAACAAAGGAAACGCCAGGCCGTTGGCTTGGAGGAGCTTAACCAATCTGGGAGACAAGAAGAGGGAGTAAACAAGGAGAAAACCGGGGAAAATCCATCTTTGCCCTTTCCGCCTTTAAACTGGTGTTAGGGGAGAGATGATAAAGGGTGAGATCACACTTGTGGTGCATATGTGAAGGGTCAGGAGAAATCTTCTAAATACGGATCAAAATTGTTTTCACATAGTAAATGAGAAAATATCATGAATGTTACATTAATCAGGTGGATAAA
>CAUYRH010033618.1:0-19045 GCA_963574655.1 Perodicticus potto | reverse complement strand
CAGGCAGGGTGCAGGGAATTAAAAAACGGCTGCTTTCAGGATTTTTCTGTAGGAATAACTGTTTCTGAGATTGTATCATAACAAGCAGCCCACACTCCCAGGTATCTTACCCACTGAATCAGAAACCAAGAACACGTGGATGTGGCCGTGTCACCAAATCTTGTGCACTTGTGGAAACAGAACCCTGCTGCTGCGGCTTAGGCTGAGCTACTAGGAAGGCTGCAGCTTGGGACTGGCCTTTTAACCACCCTGCCCTGCGTCTGTCTGCACCTGAAAATTACACCGACGAGCAAACTGCTATGGGAGGCACCCCACCTTCTCATGAGTGACAAGTCAGCTTCTTCGTGTGACATTCAGGTAACAAGCTGACTCTTTGAAGTGTGGTAGAGTGGATTTAATGTTTACCACAGCTTCTACCCCCAAACTTCTAAGGAATGGGAGTGGTTGCTTTCACTGATTGAAGTTGGAATATATTAAGTGCCACTGTTCTTATTCCTTCAACACTTTGTTTGCATTTAATCGAAGAGTATCTGGAAATTGCAACTGGGTTGATACATTAAGTGTGTGTGGGGGCTAGGGGGCTACTTGAGTGGCTCAGGTATTCTTGATACCACGCAACAATAATTAATTAGATAGAAAAGCAGACGTAAAAGGGAAACTTGGAAAATTTCAGGTCTTATTTACTGTTCATAAAAATAGCTTTGCTTTTATAGGGAAGAATTTTTTTTTTTATTGTTGGGGATTCATTGAGGGTACAAGAAACCAGGTTACACTGATTGCATTGAGCAATAAATAAGACGAAAAGGAACAACAACAAAAAAATAGCTTCGCTTTGTCTTCAACAACAGAAATGTATAAACTGGACTGTGTAAAAGTTTATTAATAAAGTGTCATTAGGGCTTGGCGCCTGTGGCTCAGCGGGCTAAGGCGCCAGCCACGTACACCTGAGCTGGCGGGTTCGAATCCAGCCCGGACCCGCCAAACAACAATGACGGCTGCAACCAAAAAATGGCTGGGTGTTGTGGCGGGCACCTGTAGTCCCAGCTACTTGGGAGGCAGAGGCAGGAGACTCTCTTGAGCCCAGGAATTAGAGGTTGCTGTGAGTTGTGATGCCATAGCACTCATATCCAGGGTGATAGCTTGAGGCTCTGTCTCAAAAATAAAAAAATAAAATAAAATAAATAAAGTGTCATTAGGTCCTGGAGAGCAATTTAATGTATTTTTGAAAAATAAGACATTGCTGCTCAAAAACAAGCTGGAAAACTAATGTTTGCTGGTATGGCTTCTTACCCAACAGTTTATATTCCTTTATATCTTAACTTCCAAGAGCTCTGAAGAAAACATAAATTAGCAGTTTAACACATAAAATATAACAAGAGCTCTCTACTCCAAATAATGCCTTTTTTTAAAACTAAAATAAAAACCAAAACTCTGGTTAATGGTTTAGGCTGGTTCCTGTGGGCCAAAATCCATTATCAATGACATCCACTGTCAGCAAAAACAAACTCACTTTCATTAAGTGTTAGTGGGTTTCCCTCTAAAAAATACTATCTGAAATTACTATAAAGCAGCATTATCTCAACCGAACATGTTATTAACAGCTAGAGAACTTCAGACACAGTCATCAAGACCTTTCAGTCAGTGCGAGACAACATGTATGACGGACTGTGTGTATGACGGCGGTCCCGTGAAGGGACTACATGTATGACGTTGGTCCCGTGAAGGGACTGCATGTATGACGGTGGTCCTGTGAAGGGATTGCATGTCTGACGGTGGTCCTGTGGGTCCGTGAGGGGTGGCATGTCTGACGGTGGTCCCGTGAGGGGTGGCATGTCTGACAGTGGTCCTAACGGACCGTGATGCTCTGTTTTTACCGCACCTCTTCTCCGTTTAGCGTGTCAGACGCACAGATGTTGTGACAGCTGCCGAAGGTACTCAGTTCAGTGATACCCTGCACAGGTGTGTGGCCAGGTACCAGAACCCAGGTGTGTAGCAGGCTGCACCGTCCACACTTGTGTAAGTACACTCTGTGATGTTTGCACAAGGGTGAAATTACTAACGAAGAATTTCTCAGAAGTCGTCCTCGTCGTGAATGATGCCTGGCTACACTACAGAGTGAAATGCCTCAGCCCGGCGTCCAAAGCATCTGTTTTTCTTGGGAGGTGGCAATGTCCCACCCTGGAGGAGGAAAGGTGAGCATCTTACATGCAACGTCCTGCTGGGCCTTTTCCTAGTACCTAAAGTCCTAATTCCAGGCTTCCTGCAAGATCCAGGATACTTCTTTGCCCCACCCCCAAATCAGGACTGCTTCTGAAAGCCTGGACGATGGAAATAGCTTGGTCCGGGTTCCTACATGGGCTCCCTGACATCAAGAACCACATGAGGCCGTGGCTAATTCCTCCCTAGTCCCACCGTACACTAGCCAACTAAACTTGGGTCATCTAAACCACCACTCAACAAATGTTTAACAGTGGGCAACAGGATGACTCTCTGCCTTAACGCAGGTTACTGTCAGGGGCAGCAGGAGAGGAGACAATGGACTCGCTTAGGACAGAAGAGCTGGGTTAGCGGGGAAGGGGTCCTGGGGAGCCTGGGGCAGGCTCAGCCTAAGCCACAGAACCCACTGGGCGGACAGTGAGGGAGGGGCACTGGTTTTCAATCACCACAAAACGATGGGCCCCACCCAGTAAAATCTAACATATAACCAAACAAATACACTGCTGATTGAAAATCTTCCAATAGCTACCACTGTGGTTGTGCCTGAGTATTTTAGCATTTGCCACTGTCTTGGAAATAGCTTTCAGGGTAAACTTAATATATTTAGTCCTGCACATTTGGTTCTTCAGGGAAAATGTCCTTAGGGTTATTTATTTTTAATATTTTGCACATTTATTTAAAGCATTATTTTAAAAAGCACAACAAAGAGCATTGCAGGATTGGAAGAAGGAGCCTAAGTCCTGTCCAGGGTAATTAAGGAGGCCTCCTCGCCAGAAGAAACCACCGTGGCCTGAGCTGTGTGCCCACAGAGGCCCAGAGGAGAGGGACGCGAGTCAGCCAGGCATCCACCAGGGCCCCACGTCAGTTACTCAGTTGCCGGCACTGGGGCAAATGGGCTCTTACTCCCTCGGATTATACTGTTCTAAACCCATGCTCCCCGCGCGAAAATAACTTCACATTAAAAAATAACAGGTTTTCCGTAAACTCTATTTTTGGTTGTGCAGTTCTGGAAGTGAATGTGGAATGGTGCTGACTTTCTAGTCATCTTCTCACATGCAATTAATTCTCTGCCCGTAAGTGAGGTGTTGGTTTCAAGAAACTAAATGGGGAGGCTGCTCTCAGACCAGACCGTGTGGACAGGCCGAGGCCCCTCTGTGGTCTCACTGATCTGCCTCATGCACTGCAGTCAGGGGCTGCAAACTGCCTCAGTGAAAGGCCAGAAAACAAACCTTTCAGGCTCTCTGGGTTGCAGTTTTCTTTATATTTACTTATTTTTATAACTCTTTTAAAAATGTAAAAGCCTCCCTTAGCTGCTGGGCAGTGATGACGTGGGGACGGGTGAGGCGGCAGGTCCCCGATGTCATCTCCCAGGAGTATAAAAGTGCGCACGTCACTGCTGTCACGGCCACACTGCACCTTCCCCAGGGCTCTGAGAGCTGAACCTGTAACGTGCAACCCTAACAGTGTGGGGACTTTAATGCAAGTTCAGCAGGTTGTTTCCAGGCCTCTGCCCCCATTTTCATGGGGACTTTGCTCCCCAAGAACACTCCTGAGTGCACCAGAGGCCTCCAGCCAAGACTCTCCCAGCACATGGCCTTGGATGGCCCCGACACACCCACACCGTCTGTCCTAGGCCTACAAAGCAGCTGACACTACTGACGGGCCTAAGAGCCGGGTGTGAGGGCTCAGTGGTGACGGGTCACAGCAGTACATCCTCCCCCACTTGGGAGCCAGTTCCAAGGTCCAGAGGTGGCCTGGGGACCCCTCCTAACCATCCTCTCATGTCCCCTCCAAAGCTGGTGCTCATGGTGCTGGCCTGGCTGGAGTCCGGCCTCCCCACGGGGCTCCTCCTCTCTGTCTCCTTCCAGACACAGCATTCACCCCACATGTGGTATGACAGCTTGTCTACACACCTTGTTCTCATCCGGGCTCCCCTCTCCTCTTCTCCTGGTGTCCAGAGACAGGGGTGAACTGTGGTAGGTGGCCCTTCCCGAACTCCTCCTGCAGTATCTGCACACTTCATTGCAATGTTATCTGGTCCTCAAAGACCAAGTGCTGGGTTTTTTTTCTTTTGTTTGCGGTGGTCTTAACTTTTTAAAAAGCATACCAGGCCAGGCATGGTGGCTCATACCTGTAATCCTAGCACTCTGGGAGACCAAAGTGAGAAGATTACTTGAGCTCAAGAGTTTGAGAGCAAGAGCTCTACTCTCTTACTCAGGCTGTTCTCTACTAAAGATAGACAATTAGCTGAGCATTGTGGTGGGCGTCTGTAGTCCCAGCCGCCCAGGAGGCTGAGGCAGGAGGATCGCTTGAGCCCAGGAGTTGGAGATTGCTGTGAGTTATGTCATGGTGCTGTAGCCCAGGTGACAGAGCAAGACTGTCTTAAAAAAAAAAAAACAACTGCTAAGGGGCTCAGAAAATGGTAACAAATGCTGACCACGTGGGCTGTCCTCAGGTCACATGACAGAGTGTGAGTAGTTCAAGACCCAGGGCTGGTGTCAGCAACCCTTCCCTCACCTTCTCCCTGCAACTAAATCTGCCCTCAGAGTCCTTCCTGACACAGGAAGTCCAGGAGCCCCCAGGACACCGTGAGATGAATCTAGTGTCCTCTTCTGATCTGGGTGAATCATTAATGAATTTATTTGGTTAAACCATTTGGACCACATGAAATTGTCATCTTTTGTAGGTTACTGGCATCTGTCTATGGCTTACTATGCACTGATTTAAGAGATAACTCCACACACACACACACACACACACCTTACAGTGGGGGCCACTGCTGCCTCCCTCCCACAGGGCACGGGACATGGAGAGAAGGCTACTTTGACCACATCCCAGAGGCTCCTTATATAATTCTCTCTGGCACTTGACCTAATTTGCTGTTAGTGCTTTCTTTCCACTTCTCCCCTCGGAGTCTGTGTCCCAGCCTGTGGGAGTTTGCTGTGAGCCCGAGTTGAGCATCTATCCTGTGACTTGGTCTCACGGGATGCAGCATTTTCTTTGCAGAACTTTGGCCATCCCGCCTCTGACCATGACAACTAAAACGAGTACCCTAAACACTTCGTTTCTGGCCTCCCCTGAAATATAAATCTCCCCACCAACCAGGACCCCCATCCGAAATGGACATGCCCCACCCCACCCTGTCTGTGCTCCCCGAATGGCCCAAGGCTGGCCTCAGTCCAGCATTTCTTCCTTTCTGTACTGCCCTCCACAGAAAACCTCTCATCCCTGACAGCTGGGCTGTCCAAGTCTAGGAATGGCTATTTTAGGATCCATACAGACACTCTGAGCAACTGATCTCTCTGTTCCTGGGACAAATAAAATAGGCCAGGGGAGGGACAGAGTGGGGCTGAGCAAAAACAATGTGTGTGGGGGGGAGATGGGGTGGATGTAGGAAAATAATTTTGTGAGCTGACATTTTAAGATTCAAATGATGCATAACATTCCAAAGACCAAGGTTTCCACCCCTGAAGATTAAGAAAAACTGCCTTAAAAAGTCAGAGGTCCACGGCCCAAGTGAAATTATGAAAGTCACAGAGGGACATTTACCGAAGGCAGCTTTGGGGAGTCCAGACGGAGACCAGGGCTCTTCTCTAGCACCCAAGGTCCCCCAAGTGAGGGAAGAGGAAGCATCTGCTAACGGGGGGAGGTGTGCACCATACACCCCCACCACTGGTTAAAACCCAACATCAAAAGAATGCTGTGGACACAGGGTTCCCACCTGCCCTCCATTCTCTGGGGTCCACCTTCTCCCGAGCCCTAGTTCGTAACAATTACGCTGACCTCATTACCCAACTCAAGGGACTGGACAATCAGAATCTCCCCCCAGATCTGTCTACACTGATAGTTTCAGAGAGAAGTGGGTGACTCAAGGGAGCTGCCTGTGAAGCTGTTGAGAAAAACATTCAACTTTTCCTCCACCTCATGTGTGAGCTCCAGGACCGTCCACACGGTCATGAACCCACCACGAAGGGCCTGCCACCAACTGGGCCCTCTACACAATGAACATGGCCCCAGGGCTTTAGGGCCAGAACAGGCGGCTTCCTGCCAAGGTGCAGACTAGAATAGGGTCCAGAGAAATGGCATGGTCAAGGCCAAAAGACACAGGCAAGACCAGGCAATGGACTCAGGCAAAAGTGCCCAATGGGGGTCCACGTGAGACAGATCCAGACTATCTGTCAGACTCCCCCTTCAGTGTTAGATTTCTCTAGGAAAAATGCCTTCTAACAGCAAATGTGAAACTTCCTAGACGCTGGTCTCCTTTCTGCTATAAAGAATGGTTTTGTTACTTCTGATGTCATGAGGTTTCTAAGCAAAGCTGTACAGCACATGCTGTGCTGTTTCGGGAACACAAAATAACATCCGTGGGCTGCCTAAAGAAGTGAGGGGCTCGCAGCAGAAGCCAGGTACCTGCCCTCCTCGGGGCACTCATAGAGCAGGTGGAAATCACTACTGGAACTGTAGCTACTCACTCGGAATCTTCTCCCTGGAACGCACGCCCCACGGTGGGCCCCGGGCCTAGCTTTCAGTAAGCCCTGGACTTCTTGCTGAACTAACGACAACAATATGGGATGATGTGTTCTGGGTTCAAACAACCAACTCGAAAACACAGCATGTCCTGCCAATTTTGTCAGTGCCAAAAACACGACAACCTCCTTACTTGGTTTTACAGCTTTTGCCTCCCCTTGTTTATAATGAAATAGTACATGCTTCCTTCCTTTTCATTGCTTCTTTGAAGTTCTGTAGTAACTCTGGAATCCTTCACCTGATCCTCATATGGCTCCTGAGACAAGGGATAGAGTTAGTGATGTCACACTGATGACGGCAAATGGTATTTCCACGTTGAGACTTCAGGTTATATCTGAAATGAGTGGGGAAGGTGGCTCCAGTGACTGTACTATATCTTCTGAAGCAGCCTCCCAGCTGACTCATAACCTTCAAGTTTACAGATAATTCTCATTAAAAAATTATCATGTGGTTATAATCACTTTGTTGCAAATAACACGGTAAAATTCATGTTGAAAAATGTAAACAGCTAGATTTCAAAACTCATCAAATTTTATTACAGTTTTCAGATTTTTTTTTTTCCACTGAAACATTAAACAGCACCCAAGAATGGTTTTAGTGAATAAGCCCTAACATCTGTGGAGCAGTGGTAGCTGACAAAAATTTTTTTAAGCTTATTTGATTTGGAAAGGGTTTTAGAGCTGACGGCTTAAATGCATTTCATGTGTCTCTGAAAATAAGGCTGAGTGTTTACCACATGGTTTGTTTCTAAGGCACTAAGCAAACATTCATTAAAAAAATATTTAAGATACATGTGCTTCTGAGAAAGCATTTTCTACCAATTCTGGGCAGAGCCCTGCCGGAGAATCACGAGGCCGACAGAGCTGAAGGGGCTTGTGGGCGCCCCAGGCCATACATGAGTGGACTGCTCACTAGCAGTCACCTCCGGCACGTGACATGGGCAGCTGGGAGGAGCCCAGAGGAAAAGCCAGACCCCTGCTGGCTCACCCTGCATGCCCAGACTCCAGGCCTCTGCATCCTTCCAACCAGAGGCTTCTTGACATTCTGCATGGGGGTTGGGGGTTCAGTATCCCACCCCACAGGCATGAGAAGGACCCTGGCCCCCCACCTACACCCACCACGGGCATGAGAAGGACCCCAGCCCTCTGCATCCCTTCAACCAGAGGCCTCCTGGTCACACTGCATCAGGGGGCCTCAGCACCCCACCCCCACAGGTCTGAGAAGGACCCCACAGACCTCAGCCCTACAACAATCCAGAGGGGTGGTCAGCCCACTTTAAATTCTCTTCCTTTCTCTGGTTTCGAAATGATTAGAGCCCAGGGGGCTGGTGTGGGGCTCCCCTTTCAATACTATGAGCTTTACCCAGGGCAGCTGGAATAAAAACCACACTGATGAGGGTGGTGGGCTCCAGTGAGCTCATTTTTCTACCTTTAGGGGTACAGAAACAGACCCCGAGCAGGCTCAGAGTCCTCAGGACTGGACACGACCCCTTTGAGGGCAGCTGAGGACAGAGAAGATGAAAGGAAGCGACCTGACAGGCCACCCGTGCAAGGGGACACACACGTTATTCAGTCCTCTGTAAACTGTGAGGCAGAGAACAGTAAGCTGACGTGCAGGAGGATGGACAGCTTGCCCAGCGTCACAAGACCAGTGAGTCCTTGACCCTGACCTCCGACAGACCCAGAGAGCCTGAGGCCCCATCATCACAGGGGATCTCAAACGTCCAGGCAGGGAAAGTCTTGGTGGCCAGCCACGTGGGGAGGCGGCTCCTCCAGCCCAGAGAGCCTGAAGCCCAGGATTCCAGAACGTTCTGAGAGGTTGCTCCCTCTTATCATGGCCCAGCTACCACAGCCACTCGGCTGCCCGCACAGAGCTTGAGCTCACGGCACCTGCAGAGTGCCCGCCACGTCACAGCTTCTTCCCCCAGAGTGTGAGTCGGCTCACTCTTTCCCCACAGAATCCCCAAGTCTCCACCAAACTCGGATGTCAACCAAACAAAATGAAAAGCTCTAGGCTTCTCTCCGAGAGATGTAAGTTGAGCCGTGTCCCCTGTACTCTCCTAGCACAGAGTGAAAGTGCATGTTAGAATTCTCTACGACTTTCCCATATTGAGTTACACGAACTGCACCCCCAAGTATCACCTCACCCATTCCCTCTCACACACCACACCTGTCCTGACCGAGCAGTTACAGTCACTCTCAGCACCCAACATTTCCTCCCAATACTTGAAAAACTCACATGTCCCCTTCCCACGGGGGAGGATGCTGCCCGCTAGACAGCTCCCTCAGTGGGAGACCTGCCTGGCTGTCCATACTCTTCAAGCCAGCTCAGGCCACTTCGTTGGCAAAATGAACAGGGACCAGCAAGCAGGCTGCCTAGTCACGCCTGGCCCATATTTTCCACTTCCAGGAGCCAGGTTGGGGGAGCTTCTGTCAGAAGCTCCAGGCTGCTGCTGCAAGTCTGTGGTTACCACTAGAAGAAAGGGGAGGGGTTGGGGACAGGGCTGGAGGTCTCCCTCCTGGGGGAGGGGCGGGGCCAGCGCAGGCTTCACAGGCACATCCTGGGCTCTGGGCCAGGAACCTGCCAGCCTCTGGCCCACACAGATTCAGGGCCACCAAAGTCTTGGAGCTAGCTTTTTCCCCAAAAAAGTCAGAGTTGGAGAAGAGCCAAAGAAAAACTCAAGATTCAGACACTGGAGTGAGTCCCTGATAAATAAGCTCAGGGGGACCCGGCAGTGACAGAGTCAATAGCTCTAAAGTCACACTTGGCAAAGACCTTCCCTGCAAATCCCTTCAAGTGGCTACAGCAGGTGACAACACTGCTCCTCGCTCCCTAGATGACTCTCTTGGGCAGCCTGTGGACCTTGGTGGCAGGCTGGCTCCTGCCCACCTTTCAGAACTTCACACCTATATGTGAGTTGATTGCAGATTTATGGTGAAAGAAGGTTCTCAGCAGAAATTCATCTTGGCACTTCTAGCCCCATTTAGCAGCTTGTAGCTGTGTGAAAAATTACAGAAGAGCAGTTCATCTTATAATCACTGGAAAGGTCTATGAACAGTCCTAAATATTCTGTCTCAACTAACCTTAAAATCTTGCCCTTAATGCACCCTCAGCCTGCTCTCGTCTGGGAAAGATGGCGGGGCCACCTTTCCACTGAATTTACATGAGCTGCCACCACAAGGCAGCTGGGGCTGTCAGCCTTTCTCGTCCCACGGTCCTTCCACCACACCGGCTGCTCTGCCCGGCTCAGCAGGGCCAAGAACCCCCAGTGAGAGAGAGACCAGGGGTTGGCACAGGGAGAGACCTTCCAGAGACTGAGGTCTTAAGGCAACAGCTCAGCGCTGCAACCAGAGAGATCTCTGGCGGACACCACAGTCTCCCGCCCAGTAGTGTCCAGGGCAGCTCCCTGTATCTCTGGCGGACACCACAGTCTGCCTCCCGGTAGCATCCAGGGTGGGTCCCCATTTCCTATTATATTCCCTCATAGTCATACTCAACAAGTTGTTTTTCTTTCTTTGGACTTTTTTTTTTATTTGAAGAGAAAGCTAAAGCTAAGTGGCGTCCCCTGGGGTCTGCGTCAGGGAGTGACAGGACTCACAGAGAATGTCAAGCATGTGAACACACAAAGAGAAACTCAGATTACGTGCCCCAAACGTCTCTCCCAATTCTAACAGGCAGCCCCTTACTGGGCACTAATGGCACGTGGGTAATTTCCTTGATTCTCTTCACAGGAAGCGAATGGCAGCTGTGAAATCTTCCTCAGAACTGTGACGGTGACACATGAGCTGATACAGTCCTTGTAAGGTTCTGAAATACCAGCAAACCTCAGAGGCATCGCCGGTGAGAACCTTGACCAGCGAGAATCGATGGGCCCAATGTCAGCAGTTCTAAGTGCCCCAGACACATAAATGCTACTTGTGTGCAACAGACATACTATTGTGGGCTGACCTCTGTCCCCCAAACGATCCGATCAGATTCTAAACCCCGGCAGGTAGCTGTGATGGGACCTTATTTGGAAACAAGGTCTTTGCTAGTGTGATCAAGTAAAGATGGTGTCCTACGGGAGTAGGGTGGGCCCTAAATCCAGTGACCGGTGTCCTCTAAGAAGAGAGGAACTGGACAGAGACACAGACACAGGGAACACACTAAGTCATCATGACAGAGGCAGAGACCAGAGTCAGATGTCTACAAGTCGAGGGTTGCTGACAACCACCAGAAGCTGGAGAGGCATAGAACAAGCTCCTCCCAAGAGCCTGCAGGAAGAACCAGCCCATCAACCCCTGGATGCCTGACTTCTGGCCTCCAGAAGTGAAATGCTAAGTTCCTGCTGTAAACCACCAGCACTCTGTACCTTGCTGCAGGGCTCCTCGGACGAACTCATGCACACACACTGCACATGTGTGTATGTGTAAACACGCACACACACACAGTTAAAGGACGTCTGCCTGGACACATCTGCCTCATGGTCATGGCTCCCAGGCTCCCTGAGTTATCAACTTCTGCATCGTTAATTCACTAACTGAAAAATACATAATATTTAAATCCTTCCCTCATTTGGACTGTATCTTTAAAATTACCTAAATCTTGTGAGTTGGCTCTCTTCACTACAAGAATGAAATACCAGCCAAAATGTTATCACACAATTAAAAGACAACAGATGTTGGCCTCTGGGATGGAGCTAAAATGCAACTGATGTGTCTGATAAAAAGCAGGCTCGGATCTGGAGATGGTTCTGCGACACACATGTTTCTGCCCAGAGAGGACGTTCCTCTGAAGACAGGCCCTTCCCACTCACCCGCCCAGCAAGGGTTCAGGCTGAGGATAGAGGATACGTGTGCATTAATTAAGTCAGAAGAACAATTCTGTGCAGAGACTCTAAGGGTTGGGAGGGGCCAATAAATGGTTTGGACAGGCAGGTCACAGAGGGAGTCGCCCCACTGCCCAGCAGCTGTCAGAGACAAGGGGGACAAGTCACAAAGTGAGACAACACCAAGAGAAGGAACGCTCACAGGGTTCACTCAAAACCCAACCTGGCGCCGGCCACACCCGTCACCGGCTGTGCCCTGTTTGTGCCATCCGAGGGGAGGCCACACACCCCGAGGTGACACACTCCATACTCCCTGACAACGGCACAGAAAATCATATCCCAAGTCCAGAACATCCTACACATAAAGCTTCCCTCTTTAGCAAGCACAGGTAAGCGAGCCGTGTTCTCTTGTAGGTAAGAACTGAAATCACTTTCCGGCTCCCAGTCTCCTGACCCTGAGGAAGGACTTCGGCAAGGCAAGATGGTGGAGGGAAAGAAATCGCTGCTTTTCTCATGTGTTTCCTTTCTGAAACAGCCAGTTACGGCTCCCTCCTGGTGCTGTCATGAAACTCACAGGTCATGGGGCAGGGAGGGCATACCCAGGTCTCACTAAAGGGGGGCTACACATTAGTTTTAGCCGGGGGCAGGAGGCCCCACCCTGGGAGCATACCTGGCACAAGGCAGGGCCGGGGTTCACGATTCCCCACGCTGCTGGGAGCTCCTCATGCCCCAGAGGACAAGTCCACGGGAGAGGACAGGGGCTGGCGGAAGGTGAGAAGGAAGATCACAGACGGCCTCCCCCAGGGAGAAAGAAGGGATGTCCTTCCTGGTCCTCACTGCTGCTTCCACCTTTAGAGATCATCTACCTTAACACTGCATGTGACCCTGTGATCTCAGCAGGGCAGAACAGGTGCAGCTCTTACTCATGATGGAGGAGGATTCAAGAGAAATGCCTTTGTGTTCACCGAAATACAAGGGCCCATCAAGCATCACAAAGAGACTGTGCTGGGCCCAAATATAAAGGAACAAACTGTTGAGTACCCAGAGGGAAAACAGCAGAAAGCCACGATAATGACAAAATAGCCACACAGGAAAGGACGCCGTGGCTGAGGAGTGGTCCTTGTGTTAATCCAGAGAGCCAGGGACCCCAGCACCTCCCCCTTGAGATCTGGACTCCCTGAGTGAGAGAAGCCAGAGCCACAGCAACCTAACCCGGGGCCTGGGGACTCCAGACTGAGGGCAGATGAACTTGGAAAAGGTGACCCTTTACTTGCTGTTAACCCCTACGTAATCTCTGTAACAGACAGGCCTGAGAGGAAAGCAGAAAACCCATGAAGAAACGCTTTGACTCTAGGTGTTCTCAAACTGTGCCTGAAATTCATACTCAGACACAAAGAGAGAGATTCAACCCCAGCACAACCTGGCGCGGGGCCCTGGAGGGGAGCTGGAGAGACCACGGGGAAACACCACCTTTTCTCATTTCTCCAGATCATCCGATTCTCCAGCATCTATGTATGTTTCTCGCTGGAGAGCCAAGCCTTCATTTGATTTCTGATCTTCCTAAAATCATCACTGCAAGATGGATAACAAAAAAAGGGAGGCCTTCCCCCGATGCAACCACCATGAAACGCTTACACAATTACAAAATTCTGCCCTACAATGGCAGAGGCATACACAAAGCCCCCCGCAGAATCCTACGCTTTTCTTTTTCTTTTGCAGCTTTTTTTAGCCGGGGCCAGGCTTGAACCTGCCACCCCCGGTATATGATGCCGGCACCCTACTCCTTGAGCCATAGGTGCCGCCGGGAATCCTACACTTTTCTTAATAGTTGAGCCCTATCCAGGACAGGAGTTAAATACCAGAACAGGTGTTACAGGGAACATGTGAAGCTACTTCAGGACTACTGCTAAAAGACATCTAAGGGACAAAACATAGTGAAATGTTTAACTTAAAAAAAAAAAAGGTAAAATAAAACAAAATTGAATGATACACAGAACAAGGAGGGAAGGGGGACGCTACAGTGCAAGGTGACGCCTCTCCTCTCTCTCCCAAACAAGACAAGCGCTGCCATGAAGGGGTGTATAGTTACCTGCGTCCATATCTGCAAAGAATGGAACAGCCAGTAAGAAAAAGAAGGAACCAGAAATTCAGTGTCTCAAAGTTGGATTCAAAAGGTTACATGGAGAGAAAATATAATATAGAAAACTGCTGGTGAATTTACACCCTGATTAGGGAACACGGGAACTAAATGGTTTCCCACTGTTATTATCGTAATTTTATTTAAGGCAAAAAATAAAAGGTGAATATGTTAACTGAAGAAGTAAATGCCTAATGGTAAAAGAAATTATCTTATTCTCATGCAAAATGATTATTAAATGTTTATCATACAATATAAGGGGGAAACATACTCAAACATACAGTGGTGGTGATCTCAAAGTCTCACGTAGAAAAGCTCTCCTCTATGACTACGCAACACTGCATACATATTAGGGCTAAATTCCATACCCAGGTCAGAGAAATGTCCAATATTTAAAGGAGTAACAGTGGATTGAAAAGGACATTTGGAAGGATAGAACTATCAGATAAGAAATAAGTTCAATAGCCCTTCACAGAGTAACAATTACTCCTAATGCAAAAGCGAATTGTTAAATGAGTTTGCTAAAAAAAAAAATACTACAGAAGAAACAATATACTTAAGGATTTTTACCACTTGGTATGTGTTACTACTTTCTTGACATGGATTCATCAAAGTAATGATTTAGAACATGCTGAAGAAAAAATTTTAAAACTACACTCCTCATCTCAAGGCTGCCTGCCAAACAGCATACCTTCAGGAGACTCCTCTTGAACATACGTGCCCGTCAGGTACCGGTGCACCAGCGCGGACTTGCCGCTGGCCAAATTACCCACAATTCCCTGAAACAAAGAAGGGACACACATTAAGGATAGTTAGATCACTCTACGTGGCATTCTGCAAAGAGAGGTTAAAATATACAGTAACCCTAAACATCACAGAACCGGGCATTGGCTGGAAGGACAAAGGTAAGCGCCTTAAATACTTCTGCTGGGTGAGAGGGAGTCCAGCACCTCGATTCACACCTCCCGTCCTCGTCAGCTGTGACAGCTGCAAGGGCACCCGGACCGCGGGTGCATAGGCTGGTGTGATGAACGGATAGATGACGGGTGGGCTGTTCACAGTGGGACTGTCTGCCGAGTCAGCCAATGTTCCTGTAGGACCTTCCACATACGGAGAAGCCCCAGGTGAGACCACACACGATGGCAGTAAGGGGAGCATGGGGACAGCGAGGAGTCAGGGGGCACTGCATCCGGAAAGGCTGAGGCTGGGGCAGACTGGGGGGCCAGGGCTAGAGGGACGAAGAGCAGGCTGGGGAGAACTGGGGATGGGGCAGGTTGGCAGGGGCCACACAGGTGAAAAGGTCAGCAAGCCTGCGGCTCAGGGTCACAGGACCAGGACAGCACCACTGAGAGAAGAGGACAAAGCCGGGACTGAGGGACAGGCAGCAGCGGTGGTGGTGTGCACTGGACTAGGAAACACCCGCCAGGAGTTCTAAGGAGCCTGGAGGACAAGGCTGACTCAGAGAGAGGATGCCAGGTGTCCAGGTGGGCCAGACCTGCACCAAGACTCCCCTGTGCCTGCACTTGGGGCCCCACCCCCACCCCCTCTGGGAAGCAGCTCATCGGAAACCTCCATCTTCTGCATTTTAACCTTTTACCTCACCACTAGAATGTCACTGTCTGCATTTAAGTAAGAGCAAATCAATCTTACAAAACAGAGACCCCCAGGGACAGTTCCTCCCTTCGGCCATCAGAGCTATGCTGCCCTTGGCCCTACATTCTGACCTCTAAGGCCTCCACCAAACAATGGGAGGCCCTGACCCTATGGCTGCAGGGATGCTGCCCATGGGGTCACCCACAACTTCATTTCCACAACCACTTTCTTGCTCTCGGCCTCGCCCTGCCACTGGAAGCTGCGGAGACTCCCTCTCTTCCCACTCTCACCCTGGCGACCTCCTCCTACGACTCCCTGTTAGCCATGCAGGCTCCTCCTCCACCTGCCCCGGCAAGGTGCTTCCTGGGCTCCTGGCCCGCCCCTCCGGGTCACCCTCTTGTCCCCCTGCCTAGAAGCTCCCCATCTTGACCCTGAGAACAGTAGGTTCTTGGAAAGTGACAGTGAGAAAATGGCACTCCCTCCTGTCACAACCTTGGGGAGACTCCTATTGCCTCAGGCCAAAGTTCAAATGTTCTGCCTCCCTCCGAATCCTCAACTCACCACTTTGCTGTGGACAAACCAGCCCAGCAGACCTGTGAACTCCCCATAGCACCAATGACAATTTTTTTTACTTTCTCTGTGGGAGGCTTCCCTGCTCCCCCCTGCACACCATCAAGGCCTTGCACGGGGACTGATGATGTTCCTGGTTCCGTCCTCACTACCCTCCAATCCCTGAAGGCCAGCAGCTACGTCTCTGGACCCCCAGGAAGCAGGGAACCTTTGCACTCAGCATCATTCCTGGCCTCAGCGAAGCACTGGTAAAGGCAGAATGGGTGGGTGGACAGACGGAAGAGAGAGAGGAAACGTGAAGACAGAAAGGAAGAAGCAAGGTTAGTGAAGGGGGTGGTTATGCCAGTAACCAGAAGGCCAAACAGAAAACAACTGCAGCAGGAGACTGGAGAAACATCAAAGTTATAAGTTAGTTCCTGGGTACCCTCAGCTGTCCTCAGAGTAAGGGCACGCCTGTCTGCCACTCCCACTCTACAGGTGTCCCTCAGAGGGACCTCTGTGACGCCCCAGCCTCTCACACCACAGCTGCAGCCCTTGCACCTCTCAGCTCCCCACTCCCTGCTTGCCCAGGGGCCAAACCTCGCCTTCTGCCCTGCTCTTTCCAAGTGCTCAATCCTCCTTCAATTCACAGCACTATGATCTGAATATTCACGTGTCACATTGAAACTCAGCCCCCAGGGTGACAGCATTAGGAGTGGGGCTTTGGGAGGTGACTAGGTCATAGGAGAAGATTAGCATTCTTAGAAAAGAGGCCTGAGAAGGCCCCTCTCTTCCACGATGTGAAGATGCAACAAGAAGATGCCACCTACACACCAGAAGACAGGTCCTCAGCTGACATGAGTCTTCCAGGTCCTTGACTTTGGACCTCCCAGCCTCCAGAAGGAGAAATCCGTTTCTCAGCTGATGCTACTTTGTTACTGCAGCCTGAACAGAACAGGACCCTGATGGCACAGTCCCAGCTGATGCTTCTCCTCCCAGCTCCCTCCCTCCTCCGCTCACGAGGCTACACAAGTCAGCACATCACCTTGGGAGCATCAGCATGTGGGTCTGACTCTCTCCAGGGATCACACGGCCTCTAGTCTGGGACTGTCTCCTTCACCCTGTTCTCCATGTCCCGGCGCAGCCCCCAGCCCAGGCAGATGTCCAGCACCACTGGCTGAGTGAGTGACCTGTGCTCGTGAGTAGCAAAGAGATGCTTATTGACCACAGTTCGAAGCCAGGCTCAAGGCCGGACCGCGAAGACATCCTAAATAAAGCTGTTTCTTGTGCTGATTTGACTTGTGCCTGCTTTTACCTGGGGCCTCTCTCATCTGAGAATCCTACCTGCTAATTATTCTTTGCTCAAGGGCTGTTTGCAGCACACCGTGCTGAGAAAATCCAAAGCAGTGTGCCACAGAATTACATTTCTAACTGAGATTAGAGTTTCTCTTTCCTGAAGAAGAAAATGCTCAGAAACCACACCCTGCTCCGTCTGAGCCTCCCCTCCCTCCATGTGTATGACGGCAAAAATCGGGCTCACCCCTCAGAAGGACAGTGCCGACCACCCTGGGGCCAGAGTGGGAAGGGGTTCGTTTGAAGGTCCATGTCATAGTCCATCCTACATTTGCACGTCATGAGCACTGCTTTATTTGCAACGTTGGTGGAAACTGTGAGGAGGGGACAAAATTTGGGGCCAAGATGCCTTTTAAGCCTTGAAGCTCTAAGAACTGCAGCTAGTCGTAACCTGGAGAAGAGGGAACGAGGCCAGCATAGGCCAAAAGTGGTGCAGAGAAACGGGGCGCCCTGAGAATCACAGGACCAGAGACCCTGCATCATCCATGCAGCGCCGCGCACAGTCAGGCCATGTTCAGCCTCTCAGGTCACACACTTCATTTACCTATTAAATCTGAATGGTGCAGAAAAGGAAATTGAGGCTTTTATAAAATTCCTAGTTGGGAGTTCAGTGGAAACACATAAACAGGATGGGGCACCTGTGTCCCTCTCCACAGGAAGAGGTCTAGGACATATTTATGCTTTGTGACACACAGAGGCATCAAGCCTGTGCTGCCGATGACCAGGGCTGGGAACCCCTGCAGCACCAAGAGCACCTGCAGGCCACAGTGCAACTGCAGAAAACATAAGGCACCACCACTCCCAAAAAGGAAGCAAACACAGCATTCTTTCTCCGATGGGTCCCAGAAGATTTATTGTAAAATGTCACAGAAAGAGTCCATTGCAGGCTGGCTATGACATCACTTCACTGCTGCGTTTGTGAAGGAGGGGCAGGGTGTCCTGAGGACTGCTCTAAAGGGCCACCTGTGGGGGGCTGTGGGGAGTGGGGGGACAATCCCAGTCCTGTGGGCATTTCACAGCCGCCCTGTAGAACAAAGGGATGCTTTCTTCAGACTCAGGCAATTCCCAGCACACAAGGTGTCTGTGGAGGGTGCTGTGAGGGTAAGCTACCTTCAGGCGCTGGGCGGAGAGTGGGGCTGAGGGTCCAGCTGGGATCACACCCATGCATACATGAGTCAGAGGACAGGACCCTTCCTCCAAACGAACCACAGGACCGCTAACACTGATGTGTCGTGAGACGGACAGCTCCAGTAAGCCCTGCCACACTGTGCCTGCAAGCTGAGCCCCGCCACCTGTTACCCTGACTGTCCTGCCACACTGTGCCTGCAGGCTGAGCCCCGCCGCCTGTTACCCTGACTACCCTGTCACACTGTGCCTGCAGGCTGAGCCCCACCACCTATTACCCTGACTGTCCTGCCACACTGTGCCTGCAGGCTGAGCCCCACCACCTGTTACCCTGACTGTCCTGCCACACTGTGCCTGCAGGCTGAGCCTTGCCTCCTGTTACCCTGACTGCCCTGCCACACTGTGCCTGCAGGCTGAGCCCCGCCACCTGTCACCCTGACTGCCCTGCCACACTGTGCCTGCAGGCTGAGCCCCGCCACCTGTTACCCTGACTGCCCTGCCACACGGTGCCTGCAGGCTGAGCCCTGCCTCCTGTTACCCTGACTGCACTGCCACCTGTGCCTGCAGGGTGAGCCCCGCCTCCTGTTACCCTGACTGCCCTGCCACACTGTGCCTGCAGGGTGAGCCCTGCCACCTGTTACCCTGACTGACCTGCCACACTGTGCCTGCAGGCTGAGCCCCACCACCTGTTACCCTGACTGTCCTGCCACACTGTGCCTGCAGGGTGAGCCCTGCCT
>CAUYRH010033617.1:0-12720 GCA_963574655.1 Perodicticus potto | reverse complement strand
CGCCCCCCCCCCCCCCCCCCCCCCCCCCCCCCCCCCCCCCCCCCCCCCCCCCCCCCCCCCCCCCCCCCCCCCCCCCCCAAAGGAGGGAGGAGGTGGAGAGAAGAGGAGGAGAGAAAGAACCTAAGAAATGTGAGACTGTCTTTCCTAGTATTTAGTTGTTCACCAAGTCTTACAATAAATTCTGCATTCCTCCTCTTTATCTTCTCACACCCTACTTTAGTTCTTTATCCTTTCACACCTGGACTGCTTAATAGCTTCCTAAACATTTTCTGTCAATATCTTTTCCTGGTAATTCTACCTAAGCAAATCCATGCTTGAAAAGACCCAAAATGGTCTCTTCCTCTTTGGAACATATTTACTTTTTACATCTTATTAAGAAATGAGGCAAATGTTATATGATAAAGCTTGTACTTTCCCACGTATTATTAGTCTTGAACATTTTATTTTTTTTACCTATCTCTAAGACCACACCACAAGCCTAGTGTGTTCCTTTCCTGTAGTACATTTCCTTCAAATATGTGTTGATTTGATGTGTTAACTTGGGAATAAAGTGAATATTTGACCTCGTATAGAATGTACAAGACATCTTTTGATATTCTGTGGAAGGCAAATAAATTCAAAGGTTTATCCACAAAGGTAACTGAGATTTATCTGATGCAATTTTTAGTCTGGGCAAGCAAGATGATGTTAGGCTATGTGCATTAATGTTATAAGAAGAACAAGTCTATTGTTGTTGAGAGAGAAAATTTTGCTATGTAACTGTAATTAGGGACAAATCAGAGATTAATGATGCATTATATTCTAGAGCTTTAACTGATAAGCACCAAGAAGTAGGCTTTTCAACTTTAAATGGTTTGCAAAACATTATTTCTGTACTCTGTTCCACGCATGGAAAATAATAGAGACTACGACCGCTGCTCAGAAAATTCAATATTAATTCTAAAATGTGAATTATAGAGTTATAGAAATATTTCATATATTCTAAAAGAGCATAAAATCTACCTCTACTAATTAGTTTCTCTATGAAAGCCTTCCAGACAATTACAGGGTAATACTACTGGTCAATGCTTTAGGTGCTTTTCATTAAAGGTATAGTGTTGCTATCAGATGAATTGCTTCCTATAAAAGCACTTACCACAAGCTCTATAATGGAAGGTTAAGTGCTGTACTTAATTACTAATTTCAACTCTTATTACCTATATTTTGCAGTGTAGGCACTTTAAAAGGAACAAAATATTGTCTGCTAGTTCCTGCTTCTCTGATTATAGGATTTGGTGGTAGAAGCATTTGCTTTTCCAATGAATAATAAGCAAAAAAAGGTTTTAATGAAAATAGCCATACCACAAACTGATATATACTGGTAGCCTTTGCTATTGAATTTATATTTAAAGTCACTTTCTTATACAAGCTTTAATCTAGATGACACACATTTTAAAATTTGTATTCCTCTGTTACAGCACAGCTGCAAAAGATGCTTTTCCAAGAGAAAAAGGTACTTGAAATTTTCATGGCTTATTTCCTACTTAAGCAACAGGTTAAAATGCAGACAGGACAGATGATTAATGAGACATTTGATGACAACAGTAGTGACTCCCTGAGTTGTTTAAATTTTTATATTTATTTTTATAATAAATATAAAAAGTTAAAGAACTTTTTATCATTACATATCAACTTTTGATCATTAACTTTTTATATTTATTATATAGAAAATCCTCATATGAGCTCCAATATTCTTAAGGATAAATTCTGTTTTTCCTTGCTTATATATTTAAGAATAATTGCAACTTTGCCCTCTCTTGATTTATGAATTAGCACATTAAAATACATCTCGGTAAAGGGCGCTTAGAATCTTTCACTGAATATTAAACGTCTTTAAAATAACTATTTCTAAGGACTTGCATCTTAATTATTAAGATACTAGTTGCCTCTGATTTTTAAGTATCTTTTATATTGTATTTCTTATTCTGAACATCTATTTGATTAGTAAGATAGACGCAATAAATATTAATCTAGAAAATTATCTTTCATTTTTTCATCAAATCATTAATTAATACTGCTCCAATCTGAGCTATCAGTATTCAAATTGGATATTAGCTTAGCCTGGGAAAGGAAGACAAGGACCATATCATTCTTGACCTATACCTAATATACAGTACCTGGCAGGTGCACAGTGAAATAAAATATAGTAAAATTGGGAGATGTTGAAAATTTCAAAAACAAAATATTTACTAAAACAAAATGATATATTAAAAAGCTGTTTTAATAATCTTTGCTTGGATAATGTGTCCTATATTCCTCCTTTAGAGATGCATTATGCATATTAATACAATTAAGTCCAAATACAGATATTTTTAACATAGTTTAACCCAGAATTTCCCCACCTCGCTTGAGTATAGTACTTTCTCTTGCTCCGTACAGGTATAAATAAACTGAATAACAGAGTTCTTAAGTATATCAATTTGGAAAACGTTGATAAGAGTAAAAAGTTACTAAATAAGGATCATTTTAAAGAATTAACTGTAAAGCTAATCTTCAAGAGGCAACTTCCACATTGTAACAGTAATAGGATTACATGTTCAGCGCCCTTATCCACAGATGACAACATCTCTTGGGTAAAGCCTGGACCTTACCCTTCTGTGTACCTTTCAGCATATCCAGGGCAACAACTTCCTCTCAGCAAACAGGTATTGATCAGTTCATATTTTAGAAAAGTTTCTAATTTACTTTTCTGTAATTCTACAGAAGTTGTAGTCACTATACTAGGATTTCCGAGACTACAATAAGGGATAAGCAGGGACTATGTAGGGCACATGTGTATTTAAGTTACTTTGCTCCCACCATTATTTCACCTTATTCTGGAGGATTCACATAATTGTAGTATAAAATTGTGATAGTTTCCAGGGCACCAATTCAGCAAATATTTGAGTGCTTTCTATTTGCCAGTATTATAATAGACGCTGGACATATTATCAATTTGCTTGCTTCTGAATTTTGCTATAGAGGTTTTTTTTTTTAATCACATTTAATTCAGCAAATATTTGTAGAACACTAAGGTTATAGCATAGATTTGGACTGAGGCTTGAAGATTTAAAATTTTATAAATCACAAAAGCTAGAGAGGGTATCACAGCTATTCCCCAATTAGGAGTCAGCACTAGTGAAATTTGGTATTTAATTAATAAATTAGTTATTTAATTAAATGGCTTCTTCCAAAAACCCAAATAATTCTAATATATATATACAACACATATATATTATATATACACATATATATAATAATTTTATTGTGCAAAATAAAAATTTATTTTATACTTTTTCTTTACACTGACTTATAAATTATGTACTGTGTCAAAAATAGTTCTATCTGAAAGGGAATGGAGAGAAATGAGACTCATGCTTTTAGTAATCTATTTTGTACTAAAATATAGTAAGGAAGATGATTAATTAATATTTTACTTTAAAAAGCCTATTCTTAATTGAGAATTAAATGCAACCACAACACTGGTTTTAGTATCCTAGCTACACACTTAATTTCAATAATATAATATTGACAAAACTCATTAACAATAAACATTATAGTTTTTATTTTATTAATAATAACTTGACCTTCATTTTATACACTTCAGTAGTACTAGTGGCACAGAATCCTTATCAAACTCAATGATTATGAAAGTGAAAACAAACGTCCTTTCCTTACATGTTTATAACTGCTGATTTACAATACTATTCTTTAAAACTATTTCTCTACTTGTCGAGGGTCCTTCTGCACTTGCCATGAGGTTCAGCTGTTCATCACCATCCATCAAGAGAATGGTCAGGCCTTATTTTTGCTCAGAAAAAAAATAAAGTGTTATAATAGTCTCTCCCTTCGTTTTAACTTTTAACTTGGTTACTTTTGACAAAGCCTTTCCTTTGTTCAAATGCAAGGATCCAGTAAAAAGAGCTTTGGCATGTTATGCTTTTTGTGTGTGCATTTTTCTGGTTTCACTGATGTCCTGAATTTTGCAAACAATATTGTGTGCCTTCAAGTTCGCCTATAAAATGCCATTTGTACACTGTGGCAAGAACAGTTTAGGACAATATTACAATCACATGACTTTAAAGTCTAATAAATATTCCATGGTTTCTTAGAAAATCACAATTTGGAGAAACAGACGCAAAATTGTTTTCCATTTTGTTTTTCATAAAATCTCCCCCAGATACACATTCACTTGCTTACCTGCAGGGTAGCGCTCGATAACTGGCCAGCTGTCCACCTGTAACGTGGCATTGCCACCACTCCTCGTGAAACGAACTACGTGGTATTTTCCATCATTGATGATTGCATTGGACTCTTCAATGGCAATGTCATCTGTCCCAACATTAAACTTAACTCCAATTTTTCCCTGGTGCTGGGAGGAAAAAAAAAGATGTGTATTAATTTGCACTCACCAGTCTACATTTTATAAAAATCATACACAAGTCCTCCTTTGAGAACACTCTCTGAACAACAGCTGCTTTCCTCCAAATTTACTTCTAAAAAACAGCCTGAAATAGAGGCAATATTCTTGACATTTGGCGATATTGAAGACATTTCTTTCATGGATAATCAGTATTCCCAAAGACAAACTTGCAAGGGACTTGAGCTGCCTTCTTCCCAGAGATGTCCAGGGAGAAGGTGCACAGAGGTCTGCATGAAAGGACATTCCTCACGTCCTTTAGCACAGCTCCTTTAATCCACTCTCCCCACTTCACAATAAAAATGAGGTTTCAAATTCTTCCTTAATATTCTGGAGAATTCAGAACAATGAAGTCCTTACTGCCAATTGGTAAATGCTCACAGTATAGAAAATCATTCTAAAAGATATAGGGAACTAAGTTATTTAATGGGTGCTTTTTCTTAGTTCACTATTCACAAGCCTATCAAATACTGAGAGCCTGCGACATTCAATTTCTTTATTTACTTAGGCACTGAGAACTGCTTTTTTGGGTCTGAATTAATTATCTACTCCAGGCTGTCACAAAGGCAGGAAAAGTCCAAGGAAATTGATAATTAGAAGAGAAGTTTTGTGAGAGTTGGGATATGATGTGATTTGTACATACCTCCAAGGTGGAAGGTTAATTTCCCCTTATCTCAAGTGCATTGGAAAGCAACTTTAATGAATTATCTCAGAAAGTTTGATGTATGTCTTTTGGAACTTGGTGGCTATGGTCAAGGTAGTCAGTAAACTGGGATTTGACTATACCTGAGAAATCTGCAGGAGGAGACCATGGCAGGCTGATGGCCAATGGCCAGGCAAAGAGATATTGCTATTCCAGGGGCCACTTATGCCACAGAATTTGGTACAATCAAGGACACATGAACATTACTCATGGACATCGTTTAGTGAGCCAGTAGGGAATCTGTTGTATCCTACTCAGTAGGGCCACTGAAGGGAACAGGCTTAATGGCGAAGAAAACTCAACAAAAAGAACCTGAAGTTGCAGTGATGGATGCCCAAGGGCTGAGGTGGGGCTCCTAAATGAAAGAAGTACATTTACTCATCTCAAGGGAATGGCAGGTAAAGAAATTCTAATCCTGATCCTGTGGCTCAGATCTCTAAAGAACCCACCAAACTATCTCCAAGAAATCAGACTTTATGCATAGGTAAGCCCAGCCAGATGCCTACCACAGTATTTTCAAATAAGGCCATTTCTTCCCCCTACATCTTCTTTGTCCTGCTTAAATGAATCAAAAAGGAGGATAAGAAGTGAAAATTATGGTAACAAAAGGAAAGGAAATCGTATTTTTCTTCCTAGTACAAATGGAGGCTCTAATGTGGCCAAAGCAGGGATAACGGAGGGCCTTTTCCTGAAGTTCTGCCATTACAGAGCAGTGAACCGCAGTTACTTTCTATGTCTCAAAGTGAACAGACGATCTTTTCACTAACCAAGAGTGACCAAAGTATTGTTGAGACTTTCTTTGGACTCCGCTGGTGGTCAGGAAGAAATCCTTCTTTTCTATTTTATTTCAGGAAGAAATATTTTCACAGAGCAGGTTTAAATTCGTATTGCATCCTAGGAAGCAGCTCTTTCAAAATAACAAGAACATGAACGTTTTTTGTGACTCTGAAGTTGCTCATTGTTTTAGGGTCTCTTCCATTATGGATAATTCCTTTATCTAGGATGGACTGAAACGATTCTTCAAGTTTCCTATCTGTTCTGTTGGAAGGCTACAAGAGTAGATTTTGAACAGAGTTCTAACTATAAATGAGGTCCAAGTTCTGTAATAGAAGCAATTCTAATAGTAAAAATACACTATATTCTGAAATAAGTCCCTTTACTTTATCCTTAAATCTTGCTATAATATGGAATGAAAATGCTTATTTTCTAGGTGCAGAAATCCCCAGATATTATAGGATTTAATTTTTTGAAAAACAGTAAAACAGTTAAGAAACAATGAGTCTCACTGATGTTTGGAGAGCATCTGATCTTTAAATCATGCCCATTTCTTTTTGAATATGATGATTTGTCATTTCAACTTTAAACATTTTGACATCTCATGGATTCAATCACTAGAGTTAGCTAGCTAGACTAGCACTGAATACCACTGAAGGAGGTTCAAGCAACAGGCCTACCCTATCCCCAATTTGCATCAAGGCCTTGAAAAATCATTTAAGCATAAACGATAGCCAAAGGGTCAATTTTCCCTGAAAATAAATTTGAAATGTTCATAAGGTATAAAATATTAATATCAAGCATACTTATAGGACCAATATTTTTAATTCTACTCAGAAACTGTAGGATATTCTAGAAACACAACCCTCCCATGTTGACAGGATAGCAATTCATTTTCATTATATAAACAATAAAACTTGCTAAACTTTTTTGCCAATGGATAATTACAATTTAAAAGAATTCATTTCAAATTCTCTTTCTCTGGGACTAAATGTGATTGTCTCGGCAAATTCTCATGAATATTGCATTAGCAAAACCAGCAGTCATTTTAGTGGACATGTACTAATCTCACGGTATTGTATCTTCCTTGAAAGGGATAACTGGCTCAAATCATAATTTCAAAACTCTATTATGAGAATATTAGTAGTGAGGCATTTATAATTTAATGAAGTCTTTCCATGGATTCATTAAATAAATAGTGACAAAGGTAATTATTGATTTTTTCACAAAAGCTCATTTTCGAATAAGGATTATATTGTTAAACCAAATTATAAAGAAATATCATGAAATACAACACTGGGAAGGTACCTGAAAGTTTTAGCAAGGGGCATCATAGTTTAATGCACCATCTAATTCCATCTGAAATAACATATTCATTTGAAAAATATATTTTAATCAAGATTCAGATTTAATATATACTCAATATCTTGGGCACACTTCAAGAAACATGTTTGCATGTTACAGATGCAGCTGTGTTTTAATCTATGTGTACATGAAAGAGATAAAATAGAACACATATTACATAAAGGTTTAATCTAAATATGCAGACAAATAAGATTTTAGTTCACTGGTTTTCTTCCCCTCCATTCTGGGTTTATTAAATAGAAGTGTTTGGCTCAACTATGCTCGGGAAAAAAAAAAAAACAGTAAAAAATTGGAAATGTCTTCTTTTGTGTGTGTGTGTGTTCTGTTTTTGTTTTTTACTATACTCCCAGAGGGTCATACCAAATAGGATGAACAAGTAGGCTCTTCAGGAAGACCTATGGATGAGAAAGGAGCCCTGTTTATGTTCTATAAGGTTCTATCAGGTAACATACAGTTGGATACTCCAGAGACCCACTTTGGATAGAACTGGACAATGTTTTCAAATGTGATCGTTTCAGCATGCAGACTGGCACTCCCATGGTCTCAATCTACACTGTGCATTGAAATCAAGAGTTGGGTTGAATGTCATGGTTTTCTCATTTGGAGGATAATCTTCTAGAGGGGGTGGAGTTTAAGACAAGATGGGGACTCTGGGGCCTGGAGTCATTGTTGTTAAAGTGAGCAACACTGCGGGAGTGTCAGAGTCACAGAGTCACCTGTTCTTCAACTTCAGGACAAACACACTGACTCAGAAAACTGCTGATTTAACCCAAATACCTTTCCAACTGAAGGTGTAGAAATTCTACTGTCTGATGGTCTATATTATCAATAAATGGTTTTAGTCTAGTTGTTTTAGCATGGAATTGAGCTGGAAATGCCCCTTCACTCCAATAAAGACACTACTACTTCAAAAGGAAGAAGTTCCTGCTACCCTGTTTCCTATTTATACCACTGAATAGCATCTTTTTTTATTCATTCTATTAACAATAATTAAATATGTAACACACACCCAGCACTGTGCTACTGTGGTGGAGAGAATGCCAACATGTGGAGTGTTTTCTACACTTGGGGAAGCTTTCAGTCAAACTGGAAAGGTAAATCATGTCTACAAACACACCCACAGAAGAGTTCAGGGAGTGACCAGGAGAAGCACAGGTGCTCCCAAAGGTCTCAGAAGACCTTCAACTGCGCCTCAGAAACCAGCTACCTTTTGGACAGTTATAACAGCCAGCAGCGACCAAAGAAAACACTGAGAGACATAGGAGATCTTCTCCCTCTGTCTTCTAATCCTCTTTTCAGGCCCTCCACACCAGAATGCTCGCCATATGCCAGACACTGAGCTAGACACAGTGTGTCTCACCTAAAGTTCCTCGCAGCCCTGAAAGGTAAGTGTCATTGCCTCCATATCCCCAGAGAGTTTCAATAATCTGTCCCAAATCACAGAGCTAATACATATGGGCACGGGTATGTGACCGATTTGTGGGATTTGCTAAAATCCTTAGCTGAGTCAGTGTTTCAAGAAAAGATTATCAAACCAAAATAGAGGACTGACTCAAGAGGACGGTGGCTGCAGAGTGCATGTTTATTTTTGGCTGGTTATAGATTGCAGTACCGCATGTGATAATACCTCAGAAATACCTCATTTAGGGATAACATATTTGCATTATTTTATTTCAAATTAACGTGAGGGTATGAATTTTTAGGTCGCATTGTTCTCAATTCCAGAGGAAAGTTCCAGTTGTAAAAAGCCCCTCACCCGGGGGCGTGTTACACAGCCCCACACGTCAGGTGCGATCCCCCCATACGCTCTCCCTCCTTCTGCTAATCATCCCCCTCCTCCCTCCCCCCTCCCTCTGCCCTGTCCTGGACTATAGTTGGGTTTCATTGTTCCTATGATAACACATTTTTATAAAGCACACTATTTTCCTTTTCCTGTGAAATCTTCATTTAGGGTAGTATGCCTTTTCTAATATGTCTCTATTCTACAGAATGTTATAGACCTATGATTCCATGAAACTATATCCCAGCAGTGATATTCACCTTCCTGGAGGATGAATATAAGCCTTGGTCCTAGGAATGTCTAATACAACTCTGCAAGCCAATGACAGTCCTTTTTCACATACTGCTGTAGCCCTTGGTATTTATGTGCCTGTTTCACCCCCTCAAAGATATTAAAAACAGCCTGAGGGCAGGAAAAAGACTTATTCCTCCCTGTATCCTTCATAGTTATTTAGCAGACTACCTTTACCTTTACAATTTTACAAAACTTTTTCACATCCAATTTTCTTTTTCTAATTGAGGTATAATTCACATGTCATAAAATTTGCCCTTTTGGAACATGTGGTTCAGGGATTTTCAGTATACTCACAAGGTTGTGCAACCATCATCGCTATTTAATTACAGAACTTTTGCATCATGCTGCAATTTTCTTTTGATGCGATAAGGCATATAAAGTTCTTAGCATACTTAATGGCTGCACAGCACCTGTGAGCTATTAGTATCATTGTTATTACTACTACTATTGTCGTTATTCTTAGTTTTGAAAAACAGTATTGAGCTCCATAGTAGGTTGACAGAAGTTAATTAAAAATAATGCTTGAATTATATAGCCATTGCAATTTTGCTAGAAGACATAATATCTCATTAATCTCCATAACAACTTGTTAAGAGAGGTATGTATTTTATAAATAGCTCAGAAGGGCTGAGACTTGACCAAAATCAATTCATCTATCTCTACCATTTGCATCAAGAGAGAACAGTCTAAAATAAATTGTGCTCACCTATGGGATAACTTTACTGCCTTTGGCTGTATTGAAGTAGAACACGTTTGATTAGAAAAACTTGTATGGCCCCTCCCATCTCAATGATATTACAGTTCTAGGAAGAGCCTAAATGTAAGGAAAATTAGTTAACATAGAAAACAATTAGGAAATGAATTATTAGTTGAGGTATTTGAAATATGTCAAAGTCACCTAAATTTGAGTTTGAGTCCCTAGATTTTCCCCCAAATTTACAAAATAAATAAACTCTAAAAATTTTATTATGCTTTCAACTCAGATATTCTTTAATTTAGTAGTTGAAAGGTGATATCCCATTAGGTTGATGTACAGTAACCTGCAAGGCCTTTAGTAAACCACATGTTCCTTTATTAAAAAAGTATAGCCCCTTTCCTCAGGGGGATGGAAGGGCTTGTCCTTATTGGTAAGAGCCCCGGCTTTGTCAGGCATGCAGGGTTTGGTGGTCGTGAGTGAGGAAAAGGATCAATGAATTCTCCTGAACACAGATAGACGCTAATCTCTGATGATAACATCAAAATTCTCAGTGCTTGCGTTTCCTCACATTGTCTCTTCTCGTATGAAATTAAATCAAGAATTGAACCCATGTGGAGATGAAGCTAGGCCACTAAGTGACTAGTTTTTGTATCTCTCAATGGGCCAATAATTCTGGCTTTGGTATTTTGAGAGCTCTTCTATTTTGTTTGCTTCACTAATGAGCCCGTGATGGATTATCCTTCATTTATCAGACTTGAGAAGACAATCTTAAACATTAGGACGCTCTCCGGTTTGGCCATGGTTCAGAAGTCCCATCAAGCCTGTCTATGGTACTTTCCCATGGTCTAAACAGCACACCTCTACATGATAGCATGATATTGAAGAATAAAATAAACTTTTCCTGTTGTGAATCAGAGCCATCTCACGGACATCACTTACTCATATCATCACCTACTGAAACGCCAATCACTATGAAGGGGGAATACTAGTGGTCAAACATGTCCTTATGTGTAAGAATGTGTTTTATTTAATGTTTTCTTACCTGAATCATGAAGGAGCAGAAATAAAATGGAGCAAGAAATGAACATAGACTTGACGGCCTACGGGACATTCTTAATTTTTCACAGGTAGTACTTCTAGTTAGATACTCAGCCTAGTGCTCTGGTACCATAATGGAGTTTTTGGGCTGATGTATGGAAATCTCAGCTCCATGCTGGCTTAAGTTAAACACAGTGGGCTGCTCATATAAGGATCATTTTTCTTTTTTTGTTGTTCATGATTTTTAGATTTTTAAAAATTAAAAATCCTTTGAATGCTAAATTAGTTTTGCTTGTCCAGAAACACTGTACCCTCATTCTTGAAACTGTGTGCAATAAATAGTGTGTTTCAGGTGCTGATTAAAAACCATAGCTTTTGTTTTTTTCTGCTTCTCTCCAACTCCTTGTCTTTGGGCCATTACACTGCTTATTATTTCTTTTGCCAGGATCTGGACAGGGAAGGGACATGCTGTCCATTCTGCTAGTTGTTGGCATTTCCATGTAAAAAGGTTTCCCTATTATAAAAAGGTTTGGGATTATTTGTGGATCTCATTTACTTCTTGTATCCCAGGACCATCATTTTCATGGAGAATTGAATATAATTACAATCTAACATTCATGTTCCAAATTTCCATAACGTAGAGCACATTATTCAAATAAAAGGACAAAACACCCATAGATGGTAATTTTAGTTTTCTGCATGGTAAACATTACCTTAGTAACCAGGCCAGAGGTAAAACAAGATTATCCTGTGTATTTTTAAAACAATCTTTAAAAACCATGAACATATATCAAGAGATTACTGTAATTATTTTCAATGCCTTATTTGATACGTTATATGCAGTAAATTGGAGTGGAAATATTCGTTTTTAAGGGACTTCATTCTTTAATTTTGTGAAACCTGACTTGGAACTAGAAAAATAATGATGAGGTAATGTTTTCAAGTATATTTGATGGACTGACTTTTTAATAATGCTATCTTGGGTTTCATAAGCCTCAGGGAGAGCTCTAACTTGAAATGCACCATAAGAGAAAGGCTGACAGTGCCACCTTTCTCCTTTTATTCCTCTCCCTTATTGAATTCAGGTTCAAGACTACCTGTCTGACATCCTTAGTTTAAAAAAAAAAAGTGTGCGTTTGGGCATAGAAAAGCATTCGCCAATGACTGCTCTCTATAAAATCACTAAAGTTCGATTCTTCACAAAGTGGGAATAATAATTCCTGCAGCCATAAAAAATAAATATGTGTTTCTATGTGTAATTTTGAGAAAACAGCTTTCAGAAGAGCATATGGAATCTCTGAGTCTGAAGCACCTAATAATTATGACCTTTCTTCTTCTTCCTAAGACAATAATTCTACCACAAAAACAATGCCAACAAATCTTTATCAAGCATCTTAACTACAGTGCCTTTTTGCAAGACAGTATGCCACTCTTGCCATGACGCAAATTTTTTAAAATACATGCTGTGATCCCCACACTTTCTTTTAGTATTTTTATAGTTTCATGTCTTAAGTTTAAATCTTTGATCCAGTGAGAGTCTATCTTAGTTAATGGTGAAAGGTGTGGGTCCAGTTTCAGTCTTCTGCAGGTCACCAGCCAGTTCACCCAGCACCATTTGTTAAATAGGGAAT
>CAUYRH010033614.1:0-10171 GCA_963574655.1 Perodicticus potto | reverse complement strand
CTCTGGCATCACATCTCACAGCAACCTCCAATTCCTGGGCTCAAGCGAGTCTCCTGCCTCCGCCTCCCAAGTAGCTGGGACCACAGGTGCCCGCCACAACGCCCGGCCATTTTTTGGTTGCAGCCGTCATTGTTGTTTGGCAGGCCCGGGCTGGATTCGAACCCGCCAGCTCAGGTGTACGTGGCTGGCGCCCTAGCCCGCTGAGCCACAGGCGCTGAGCCGCCTCATTTATATTCTTATACTAAGGAGAGTACCTAGCTAATGATAGAGACTAAACAAAAAGACTTTTTGAACAAAGTACTTTGAAACCTTGTTACAATGTAGTTCATGTTGACAGCTTTTATGTGTTGCCTGTATATAAAATTTTGTATTTGACTTTGATTCTACAGGGAGTAACTGCTGAAGTGCCCAGAGGAGTTGGTATTTTTAGCCACAGGCAGTCTCATAATCCCAGAACAACATTCCAGTAAGACATTTCTGCAGAACATTTTCAGCAAAAAATTTTTTTTGATTGTTAGAACATACTATAATGTTTATGCAAAACTGACAAGCTTAAATTTCACATTTTGTTTTCTGTATGACTGGCTCTCAAGAGCATCGTAAATAAAGTTCCATTATTTTTAAGTGTAAGTTCCTAGATGCATAGGGTGTATACATTAAACACTATAGAATGCTTTTTTGGGGATTCATGCCATAGAACTAAAATAATAAATTGATAACCTAAAGGGACACTCAGGTCTTGTGGAGAGATTACTTATAGGTAATTTAAGCTTTAGGTTCTGCCTCTATAAAACAGGGAATAATTTACTTGTATTTTATCTGCCAGGCATATTGTGACTATCAAGTAAGGTAAAATATGTAAAATTATAATTATAAAGGTCAAGTGAAACAGTGTTATGTGTGAGTTGTAAATAGTAAAGCTCTCTACACAAATATTGTAATTACTGTAACTGTTTCTTCTGGTAACCTTTCACTGTCAGGGTTCAAAATGGACTTTTGTACTGCAGCTTGTGATTTGTGGGTAATGTTTTAGGAAGGCAGCAGTGTATTTAGCACAAAGGACCACAACACTTGAAATATGTGCTTTGGCATTTTGAGCCAACATATTTGGTAAATTATGGTTTAACCATGCACATTGTCATTGAGTCACCCCCAACTTTTTTGGGTCTACTCACTGCACTCTGCTTGGACAGCTGTAACAATGTGGGAATGTTGCATGCCCAGCTCCTCGCTCTCAGAAACCCTGTCCACAGTTGTGGATGCCTCTCGGCCCTTGGCACAACATCATTGTGTTACTTATGCCTCATTAGGCCCTACTTCTGCTTCAGGGAATGAAATGTTATACTAATGGTCTAAAAGGGCTAATATGTTAAAGCTTAATGTGTGGGGGACAGGCATCAGAGGCGCTATAAGTGGTAGTAATGACCTATCTGTATACATAATTTGTGTAATTTTGTTGTGCTGAGACAATGCATAGTGATAAGCATGATAGCTTTTCAGTCAGATTGGTGAGGTCTGTGGCAGTGTTGGGAATGTTTATATACTATTTCAAGGTTCTGAAAAAGAAGAGATAGCAGCCAGGTGCAGTGGCTTTCACCTATGATTTTAGCATTCTGGAAGACCTGAGGATCCTTTGAGCTCAGGAAGTGGAGACCAGCCTGAGCAAGAGTGAGACCCTGTCTTTCCTGCAAATAGAAAATACTACTCAGATGTTGTGGCTGGCACCTGTAGTCCCACCTACTTGGAATAGGAGGATCACTTGAACCCAGCAGTTTGAGGTTGCTATGAGCTAGGCTAATGCCATGGCACTCTAGCCTGAGCAACAGAGTGAGACTGTGTCCCAGAAAAAAAAAAAAAAAAAAGGAAAAGAAAAGAAAACTGCCCCTTAGGCAGTCTAGCAAAATCCCTGCAGTGAAAGCTGCACCTGTTGGATGTGAGGTAGAATACACTAGAAAATCAAGTTGACCTTTGCTTTTTAATTCCCCTCCGACTATTATTTTCCTGTATTCAATAGCCTTAACTTCGCTTTAGAGCTAAGTTTATTTGTGCATTGTTAACTAGAGAATCATGAGTAACAATAATTTCTCATAAAAAGTTTATGGCCGGGTGCAGTGGTTCATACTTATAATCCTAGCACTGTGGGTGGCTGAGGCTGGTGGATTGCCTGAGCTCACCAGTTGAGACCAGCCTGAGCCAGAGCGAGACCCCCATCTCTAAAAATAGCAGGGTGTTGTGGCTGGTGCCTGTATTCCAGCTACTCGGGAGGCTGAGGCAAGAGAATCGCTTGAGCCCAAGAGTTGGAAGCTGTGAGCGGTGATGCTACAGCACTCTACTGAGGGCGACAAAGTGAGACTCTGTCTCAAAAAAGTTTATGTAACCAGAAAAAATATCACTTTATAAAACTGATTTTTTTATAAGTTTGATAAAGATTGTCTTATAGAAGGGGAACATCGGCTTAGGAAATATAAAACTAATTTTACAGGTTTTTTTTTTTTTTTTTTGTAGAGACAGAGTTTCACTTTATCACCCTCAGTAGAGTGTCGTAGCGTCATGCAGCTCACAGCAACCTCCAACTCCTGGGCTTAGGCAATTCTCTTGCCTCAGCCTCCCGAATAGATGGGACTACAGGTTCTGGCCACACTGCCCGGCTATTTTTGTTTTGCAGTTCAGCCGAGCCTGGGTTTGAACCCGCCACCTTTGGTATATGGGGCCAGTGCCCTACTCAATGAGCCACAGGCGCCACCCTTTTTTTTTTTTTTTTTTTTAAACATTTTGAACAGCTCATTTTGGACATAGCCTAATTTGCTCCAGAACATAACTAACTTTAGATTGGTTTGCATAACTGAAACAAAGTTTTTTTTTGAAAGCTGTAGACCCATTTGCTTTATTTTGCCAGTGTACTTTTTTTTTTGGAGACAGGGTCTCACTCTGTCACCCCAGCTGGAGTGCAGTGGCACAATCATAGCTCACTCCTGGGCTCAAGTGATCTTTCTGTCTCAGGCTCCTGAGTAGCTGAGACTATGGATGCATACTACCATGCCCAGCTTATTTGAAAATTTTTTTTTGTAGAGTCAAAGTCTTTTTCTGTTGTCCAGGCTAGTCTTTTTTTTTTTTTGAGAAAAGAGCCTCAAGCTGCCACTCTGGATAGAGTGCCATGGCAGCACAGCTCACAGCAACCTCTAATTCCTGGGCTCAAGCGAGTCTCTTGCCTCCGCCTCCCAAGTAGCTGGGACTACAGGCACCCGCCAAAACGCCCAGCCATTTTTTGGTTGCAGCCATCATTGTTGTTTGGCGGGCCCAGGCTGGATTTGAACCTGCCAGCTTAGGTGTACGTGGTTGGCGCCTTAGCCTGTTGAGCCACAGGCGCTGAACCTGTCCAGGCTAGTCTTAAACTCTTAGCTTCAAGTGGTGGCCTCTGGCCTTGAACTCTGACTTTCCAAATTGCTTAGATTACACCTGGCCCTAGCATACTTTCCTATATCTTTTTTTTTGTCTTGGTTTGTGAGAATATTTTTCATGCCAAAAATTATGTAGTTAAAAAAATCTTAATTTACATACCAACTGGAATAAGGTAAGAGAAATGGTTTAGTGAATTTCATAATTTAGTGGAAAGTACACAGATAATTATAGTATAAAGGAAATTGTACGTGGCATAACAGATGTTTAGTGTTGGTAAAAAGGTGGAAGTTGATAGGGAATGGTGGGAAATTAAACTGATAAAGTGGTTGGAAGTCTCTTGGAGGACCTTGAATACTAAGGTAAGTTTTGTTTTGTTTTGTTTTGTTTTTAAAGACAGAATCTCAAGCTGTTGCCCTGGGTAGGGTGCCGTGGCGTCACACAGCTCACAGCAACCTCCAACTCCTGGGCTTAGGCGATTCTTCTGCCTCAGTCTCCCGAGTAGCTGGGACCACAGGCGCCCGCCACAATGCCCAGCTATTTTTTTGTTTTGCAGTTCTGCCGAGGCTGGGTTTGAACCCGCCACTTTCGGCATATGGGGCCAGCACCCTACTAGCTGAGCCGCAGGCGCCGCCCCCACCCAGCTATTTTTTGGTTGTAGTTGTCATTGTTGTTTGACTGGCATTGGCTGGATTCTAACCCACAATCTCCGGTGTGTATGGCTGGCGCCTTAGCCGCTTGAGCTACAGGCACTGAACCTAAGGTAAGTATTTGAATATTAATCAGGGATGCAGAGGATAAAGGCAGGGCATTGATGAGGTAAGGCTGGATGTGAACAGTGTAAAATGAATTGTTGGAGACCTCTGTGATCTAGCTGTGATCTTGGTATCCTAGGAATGGATAAATGGATAGGCAAAATAAATCTGTTTGAGGCAGAGTGATATAGGGCTCTTTGGAATAATTGTGTTGTCCATTAAATAGGTGCTGTCCATTAAAATAGTTTGTGGTTATGAGCAATGTCAGTTAATCTAAGCCTTGCCCTTTATCTAAAAAATGGTAGAGAATAGTACTTCATGGTATTGATTAAATGCGGTCAGGCATATAAAATGCCTAGATAGTTTTGGGACTATTGGGTGCTCAATAAATAGGCCCTCCTTCCCCCCTTTTCTTTTTGTATTTTTTTGAGACAGAGCCTCAAGCCGTCACCCTGGGTAGAGTGCTGTGGCATCACAGATCACAGCAACCTCCAACTCCTGGGCTCAAGCGAGTCTCCTGCCTCCGCCTCCTGAGTAGCTGGGACTATAGGCGCCCACCACAATGCCCAGCCATTTTTTGGTTGCAGCTGTCATTGTTGTTTGGCAGGCCTGGGCTGGATTCGAACCCGCCAGCTCAGGTGTACGTGGCTGGCGCCTTAGCCCATTGAGCCATAGGCGCTGTGAGCCATTCCCCCCTTTTCTAAAGTGTAGAGAATAAAGGATAAGATGGGGTTTGGGCACACCTTTACCAAAAGGTGTAAGTGGAGAAAAAAGCCTGAACAATTGAGATCTGGGTGATGAAGTAATTAGAAAAGGAAAAGTCTGAGTGAGGCAAACAGGTGTAAGCGAACCTACTTAACCAAGTGTTATGTTTAGGCCAGGCATGGTAGCTCACACGTTTAATCCTAGCATTCTGGGAGGCTGAGGCAGGAGGATTGCTTGAGCTCAGGAGTTCGATATCAGCCTGAGCAAGTCTCTACTGACAAAATAGAAAAATTAGCTGGTCGTTGTGGAGGGCGCTTAGAGTCCCAGCTACTCAGGAGGGACAATCCTACTGAGGCAAGAGGAGAGCTCAAGCCCAAGAGTTTCAGGTTGCTATGAGCTGTGACTCCACAGCACTCTATCTAGGGTGACAGAGTTAGACTGTGTCTCAAAAAAGAAATACTCCAAAGCATTGTGTTTATTTTATGTCATTAATAAATGTTGAATGCTTATTTTTGATTTTCTCTGCTGTTGCACTTAGCATTTTCTGCTGTAAATATATAAGTTTATCTGTATTGATTATGTGTCTGATTTGTCAGTGAGCTTCATAAGGACAGGAGCTGTGTTTTACTTGTCTTGCATAGTTATGGAGCTCATACCACCTGTCAGAATGTTACTTGCAGGATGAATATGACTTGAACTGATTTAATAATATATAACACTTGCCGCTAGGTGGCACTTAGTCAAAGTGATAAGGCCTGACTTTCAGCATAGATTAGTTTCCCTACCTAAACTCAAATAGAAACTGACTTCCTTGATTGCATTCATTTTTCTGTATTTTACTTTTAAAAATGGGATATGAAACATATGTCAAATAGAAAACTCAGTGTTTTTTTTTTTTTTTTTTGTAGAGACAGAGTCTCACTTTGTTGCCCTTGGTAGAATGCTGTGGCCTCACACATCTCACAGCAACCTCTAGCTCTAGGGCTTAGTCGATTCTCTTGCCTCAGCCTCCTGAGTAGCTGGGACTACAGGCGCCTGCCACAACACCTGGCTATTTTTGCGTTGCAGTTTGGCCAGGGCCGGGTTTGAACCCACCACCCTCAGTATATAGGGCCGGTGCTGGTGCCTTACTTACTGAGCCACAGGCACTGGCCAGAAAACTCAGTGTAAAAAAAAGGAAAAGCGTGAGGCTCGGTGCCTGTGGCTCAAGTGGCTTAAGGCGCCAGCCATGTAGACCTGAACTGGCGGGTTCGAATCCAGCCCAGGCCTGCCAAACAACAATGTCGGCTGCAACCAAAAAATGGCTGAGTGTTGTGGCGGGCACCTATAATCCCAGCTACTTGGGAGGCTGAGGCAAGAGAATCGACTAAGCCCTAGAGCTGGAGGTTGCAGTGAGATGTGTGAGGCCATGGCACTCTACCAAAGGCAACAAAGTGAGACTGTCTCTCCAAAAAAAAAAAAAAAAAAAAAAGTGTGTGATGGCATTAGAGTATGTCCTATAGGAAAAACCTGAAGGGAGGCACAAAGAAGTTCTCAAGTGAACAAATTCCCCATCTCTGTAATGTGCTTTAAGTGAATCTTGTTGGTTTGCTTATAGACAGTGTCTTTTGTTTAGACTGTGGATTGCTTTAAAGGAGGATATTTTGGGGGTTTCTTTCTTTCTTTCTTTTTCTTTTTTTTTGCAGCTTTTGGCCAGGGCTAGGTTTGAACTTGCCACCTCTGGCATATGGGGCCCGCGCCCTACTCATTTGAGCCAGAGGCGCCACCTAGGAATTTATTTCTTAGAGGATTTGAAGGAAAATGATGGTCTGTACTGATGCTGTGCTGGGATTTTGTGTTCTCATTTATATTGTACTTGCCCTGTCAAGGAGTAACATACCATAGAATGGTATCTACATCTTGTGTGACATGTGTTTATATACTATTTATATAATAATATAAACATAATTATGTGTTTATTTTAATCCACTAGATTCAAGAAGACCTTACAAATCATATGTTCTAAAGTATAAGCTTGTTTAAATGTAGGCACAGGCAGGTTAGATATTTTATAGTTGTCCAGTAACTGAGCCATATTCATTGACTGAGCTAGTTCCTGGTTTGTTTTGGATTAGGGAGGAGGCTTATGTTGGTCTTTTTTTTTTTTTTTTTTTTCTTGAGACAGAGCCTCAAGCTGTTGCCCTGGGTAGAGTGCGGTGACATCACAGCTCACAGCAACCTCCAACTCCTAGGCTCAAGCGAGTCTCTTGCCTCTGCCTCCCAAGTAGCTGGGACTACAGGCGCCTGCCACAATGCTTGGCTATTTTTTGGTTGTAGCCATCGTTGTTGTTTGGCAGGCCCGGGCTGGATTCGAACCTGCCAGCTCAGGTGCATGTGGCTGGCACGTTAGCCTCTTGAGCCACAGGTGCCGAGCCCTTATGTTGGTCTTTTTGCTATTTATGCTACTCAGCTGTCTTTTAATGTCACATGCATTGATGACAATAGTCCTTTTCCCTGTTGCATGCAGTCTTGGAGGAAGAAAGCAAACCCCTCAGCTCTTGAGCCTGGTTGGTGGAGTACTCTTGCCGGTGTTGCTTCATAAATGCTCAGTTTTGAGGCTCTTTTGCCGTTTTCTTGTTCTTGATGTTGCATTTGATCTTTATCTCTTGTTGCTAACTGGCCTGCCTGGAGTCTTCTGAGGAACATAGTTGTCCTCACTATGCACCTCCTCACCATTCTACTTTAGTTGCTTCTACTCAGCTGCCTGATGCATTTACCTCTGGCTCTCTCCAGTTTATGCCTCTTGTTCTCTAGCTCCTTAGTTCTGCCATCTGCACTAAATTGTAGCTGGCTGTTTCTAGAGCCTCTGGAAGAGAAGATGGAAGGACAGAGAGTGAGAAGGAAGTCTGTCATACAGGGAAGAGCGACCCACACCTGTAGTGAAAGATGATCAGGGTTTTGAACCTGATGATGTACACGCAGTGCCTTTTCTAGTGTATGTGGCAAGGCGATACTACTCTTTGCTGTGGAATTCATTAAATTGTATCTGTCATTCATGCTTATTTATTTGTCAAGGAAGTGAATTAAATCTATTTCAGCATTCCAAATTTCCAGCATTTGGTAATTTACTTCATTTTATAATAATAATAAGTGTTAAATGGATAGTACTGAATTAGTAGGAGTTGCTGCTTCACTGTTAAAATGTTTAAAAACAAACCTGGATAGCTGTAGCTTTCAAAGCTTATTTTATTATTATTGGTAAGGGAGCCATAAGCCATTCTTTGTCTTGGCTTTCCCGTACTTTATTCATCGTGGTAAGTGCATTTTGCACTCAGGATTTAGTGATACATCATTAACTTTAACTTCACAGTTTCTTAGCTATAACTCGTGGAAGTTGTCAGTTGGTAAATGAAATACCTTTTAAATTACAATAAAATTTAAACTTAAATTTACATGGTAGTTTAGGTGTGTAGTCGATTTATTTTTTTTTTGTTTAATTTTTACCTTGTTTTCAATGTTTCCAGAAAGTGACTATCTTGATGTGGAAAGTTTTCTAAAAGATTAATGCCACATATGTATACACATGTCTTGATTATTTTTTTATTTTGAAAAATATGAGAAATTCAGAAGTTATTTGAATGTATCATGTAAAGTGAACTACTGTAGTCTTATACCAGGAAATAATGTTAACAATTGGAAGTATAAGACTGGGCTCAGTGGCCCTCGCCTGTAATCCTAGAACTCTGGAAGGTCGAGGTAGGTGAATTGCTTGTGCTCAGGAATTCACCAAGGCACTCAACCCCAGAGTGGCCCTCAACCCCAAGAATTTGAGGGGTGGGAAACCTGCCTATGTGGAGTGCCAGCTGCTGATCTTGAGTATGCACAGATTTTGGTATGTTCAGGAATGGGGGTTGGGGTCATGGAACCAGTCTGCTATGGATATCAGGCATGACTGTATATTTAATTTTTTAGGTTAGAATTGTAAGCATTCTGTTATATATTAAAGATGTCAACAGTCTTGCAAACATAATATTTAAAGAGATCAGGAAACTCACATTTTGTTGAATATCTACTGTGCAGTCCTCAGCTACATTCTGAGAGAGGTATAATCTCCAGTTTATAGATAGAGTGATGGTCAGGGATTTATTAAAGTTCATACTTACTTTATTTATTTATTTATTTTAAGCAAAGGCTCTGTTGCCCAAAACTAAAGTGCCATGGTGGGCATAGAACTCAGTAAACTCACACTCCTGAGTTCAAGCCGCCTCCTGCCTCAGTCTCCTGAGAAGCTGGAACTACAGGTGCCCACCACCATGCTCAGCTAATTTTTCTATTTTTAGTAGAGTCAGGGGTCTGGTCTCATTCTGGCTCAGGCTGGTCTCAAACTCCTGGGTGCAAGCAAAGTACCCACCTCGGCCTCCCAGAGTGTTAGGATTGTAAGTGCAAGCTGCTCCTCTGGCCTGTTACAGGATCTTTTAAACTTTTCTCCAATTCTCTGCTTGTTTTCAAGGAAGCTGCTTGAGGGATCCTGTTAGGATCTTGCAGTGGCTACCCATCTCAAAATAAAAGCCATGTGTAACTTCTTCCTTTAAGACCTTGTGCATTCTGGACCATCATTTTATCTCTGACTTCATGTATTACTGTTCCTCCTTCCTACTGTGCTCCATCCAGGCCGGTGGTCTTTTCCTTCCCCCACTTACCCTTGGGGATCTCTCCCTCCAGATCTTTCTCAGATGTCACCTCTGGGACGCCCTCCCTGGCAGTCTAGTCTGCTTTTGAGCCCTGATTTCTATACTCCTTCCCTGTTTTATTTTTCACAATTCCATGTATCACTTTGTAACATGATATTTTAATTGCTTTTTAAATTTTATCTTCTCCAGTAGAATAGAGTACTTGGTACATAGTAGGTACTCAGTAATTATTTGATGAATGAAGTGTTCTAAAATCACGTGTTGAATTCTCTTTACTTTTGCCACTGTAAGCTATAAAGTGTTAATGGTATAAATTCAGATTTATCTAGTTTTTTTCTTTTTTTTTTTTATTTTGAGACAGAATCTCACTCTGTCGCCCTGAGGCTGAGTGCTATGGCATCATCATAGCTTACAGCAACCTCAAATTCTTGGGCTGAAAAGATCTTCATGCCTCAGCTTCCTAAGTAGTTGGGACTGTACGTCCAGCCACAACACCCAGCTAATGTTTCTATTTTTAGTAGAGTGAGGTCTCACTGATCTGGTCGTGATCTCCTGAGCTCAAGTGATCTGCCTGCCTCAGCCTCTCAGAGTGTTAGGATTACAGGAGTGAGCCATTGTGCCTGACCTTATCTAGTGTTTTTTTTT
>CAUYRH010033613.1:0-31916 GCA_963574655.1 Perodicticus potto | reverse complement strand
TTATTTTATTTTATTTTATTTTTTTTTGAGACAAAGCCTCAAGCTGTGACCCTGGATAGAGTGCCATGGCATCACAGCTCACAGCAACCTCCAATTCCTGGGCTCAAGCGAGTCTCTTGCCTCCACTTCCCAAGTAGCTGGTACTACAGGCACCCTCCACAACGCCCGGCCATTTTTTGGTTGCAGCCGTCATTGTTGTTTGGCGGGCCTGGGGCCGGATTTGAACCCGCCAGCTTAGGTGTACGTGGCTGGCGCCTTAGCCCATTGAGCCACAGGCGCCGAGCCTGGCCTGAGTTTTTGTATCCAGTCAGCCAACCTGTGTCTCTTAAGAGGAGAGTTTAAGCCATTCACATTAATTGAGAGTATTGATAAGCCTGGTTGTATTTTGGGTGTCAAGTTTTTCAAAAGTCCAGCGGACATTTTGAATCTTTTCACCACTGTGGAAATTAGGTTTTGGTCAAGAATTTCAAAGTGAGTTTACATTCGTGGTAGAGCATTATGCTGGTCATTATGGAAGATGGGTCTGAGGATATCCTGAAGAGCTGGTTTGGTTATGCAAATTTCTTCAATGTGTGTAGGTCATTAAAGTATTTAACTTCTCCATCATAAATGAACCTCAATATAGCTGGATACAGGATCCTGGGCTGAAAGTTGTTTTGTTTTAGGAGATTGAAGGTCTATGACCATCCTCTTTTGTCTTGGAAAGTTTCAGCAGGAAGATCTGCAGTCATTCTATTATTCTTCCCCTTGTAGGTTATGATTTTCTTACGTCTGGCTGCTTGCAGGATTTTCTCCTTTATATTAACTTTGGCAAAGTTAATTACAATGTGTCTAGAAAATGCTTTATTTGGGTTGAGTCATGCTGGGGTTCTGAAACTGTCTGCTATCTGAATTTCAGTATCTCTTGCCATGCTTGGGAATTTCTCCTAAATTATCTCTTGGAGTAGAGTATCTGTGCCTTTTGGACCATTCTCTTCTCCTTCAGGGATTCCTATGAGGCAAATGTTTGCTTTTTTGGAGTGGTCTCATAATTCTCTCAGGGAATGATCCATTTTTGCTTTCCACATTTCTTCCTCTCTGAGCTTTTGGGAGCATTCAAAAGCTTTGTCTTCAATGTCAGAGATCCTTTCTTCTGCCTGCTCCATTCTGTTATTGAGAGATTCTACTATATTTCTCAGATCTTTGAGAGCTGCAATTTCTTGCCTCAATGTGTCAAAATCTTTGGTGATTTTGTCTTTGAATTCATTGAATTCTCGAGACAACTTTTGAACTGCTCCTTAAATTTCTTTCTTTCTTTCTTTCTTTTTTTTTTTTGTAGAGACAGAGTCTCACTTTATCTCCCTCCATAGAGTGCTGTGGCATCACACAGCTCATAGCAACCTACAACTCCTGGACTTAGGTGATTCTCTTGCCTCAGCCTCCCAAGTAGCTGGGACTACAGGCACCCGCCACAACTCCTGGGTATTTTTTTGTTTTGAAGTTTGGCCAAGGCCAGGTTAGAACCTGCCACCTTCGGTATATGGGGCCGGCGCCCTACTTGCTGAGCCACAGCCACCACCCTGAATTTGTAATTCCATCTTTACCTCCATTCTGTTAATCTTATTTGCAATCCAAATTCTGAATTTGATTTCTGACATCTCAGCCATTTGTTTATGAATGGGATCTTCTGTTGTGTCTCCTTTATTATCCTTGGGGGAGTTAATCTACTTCCCTAATAGTCAAGTTGCCAGAGTTTTTTCTGCTGATTCCACCCATGATTATTTTTCACTGTTTGGCTAGAGAAGCTGGCAAGGTGAAATTGAATTGAGGGCTCCTGGAGTTGTAATTAACCAGCCCTTTACCAAAGAACTGGGACTGGTGATTGTGGTTTTGCCCTTAGAGCTTTACAAAGGTCCCATTCAGAACTATAGCCTGAAACTCTAGGGACCTGCTTGGTGTGGTGGGGCTAGATGGCACTGACCAATATTTCGCTAGTCTCTGTCCAATCCTAGTGAATTAGTGGCTTTGGGCTGAAATCTCAGCTGTGGAGATATATAAGTAATTAAGACACCCCACTCCCCGAAGGCAACTACTGGAAGGGGAGAATCCCACACTCCCACAACAACACAACCAGGGTACAACCTTGGTGGGTCCCCAGGTGATCGGCCCAGGTCAAGAGTTCCAAACCAATTGTCCTGGTCAACACAAATACCGATCAGGTGGGAGAGTTCTAAAGATCTTCAGCATCTAGGCAGCGGGGGTCTACTGGCAGCTCAATTTGACCCCAATGGGAGGGACTCTGGAGCCTCCACCACTGTCAGGGCAGCACTGCCACTGTCAGGGGTGGTACCACCAGTCTGGGGTACTGCTGTGTGCAGGTTGCAGGAGCCTTTGGGGAGCTGGAGGTCATTGCCACTGGATACAAGGGTCACAGGAGTTGGGCAGGTAACCAGACAGCAGAGCCGCTGACCCCCAGCCTCATGCTGCAGGAGTAAACTGGGAACCAGAGGGTGTTGGAGGGCGGAGTTGCAGGGGTCACAGGAGCCAGGTAGGAGTTGCTGGAAAAGGGCCATTGGTGACAGAAGCTGGGCAGGAGTTGCCAGTAGCAGGCTGTGGGTTGCAGGGGCCAGGTGGGAGTCACTGCTGAGGCTGACATTCACAGGAGCCTGGTGGAGAGCTGAAGAGCTGAGCCACCCACCAAGAGCTGCTAAGCCAGCAGACTGTGGTCCCCAGTGGTCGGCAGCACATGTCCTGAGCTATGCTTTTTCCAACACAGGGCAAGTCTCTCTCCCCTTATGACTCCCTGCCTCTATTAAAGTTATGGTTTCAGCACAACTGGCCCATAGCTCGTGAGGTGCTCCACTCTAGAAAAACCTACCAAACGCTCTGGATTTTGCAGGGACTAGTCTTCCAGACCACCAGAAGAAGGGGGTAGGGGTGGATTGGGAGTTCTGGAAGGTAAGGAGAATATTAGATCAACTTTTGGCCTAGGCAAGAGACTTCCCGGGCTTGCAGCAGTATCTCTCCATGGAGGGAGTCCCAGCCCTCAGTGGTTCTCTCCCCTTTGGTGAAATAAAAGATCCTCTATTCTCTACTTGCCTGGAGCCGCTCTCCTGGGGGGGGAGGAGGGGAGGATTCCCATCCTCTTTGGGATGGGTTTCGTACCTGAAATTTGTTTCCTTGTAGTCCCAGCTTGTCGCAGCAGGGGTGATGTGAACCTATCAATCCTTTCTGTCCGCTCAGCTCCCAATCTTCTGCTTTATTGGGTTATTTCTGTACATTATTTCTCCCTCTGGTGGGATCTGGCTTCAATAGGCCATCCTGCCTCCCTCCCTCCAGCTATTTTTTTGTTGCAGTTTGGCCAGGGCCGGGTTTGAACCTACCACCCTCAATATATGGGGCCAGTGCCATACCCGCTGAGCCACAGACACTACCCTTTATAAGCATTTCATTTAACGCTTATTGAGGACTTATGTTTGCCAGGCACTAAGCTAAACTCAGAGGCTGCAGTAATGGGTCAGTCAGGGTACTCTTTGAAGCTCAGGGTCAGTGATAAAGAAAACAGGTACACAGATGAGTTACAAGAAGAAAAAAATAAGTGCCCCTAAAAGAAGTAGGGAGTCTATCTAGGACAAAGTTTCTACAAAGAGTTTATTTTCACAGAATCCATTTCTACCCAATGATGACTTTACTCTTTACTCAGTATCTGCACCTGAGCTTCCCAGAAGCTACCATGATATACCTCTGAACTTAGTAGAAATTATGACCTTAAATTACTTTAGAAATTCTGACTTGTAGTGGCTGCAACTTTATGTATCTACTCAGTGGTTTGGTGTATCAGTCAGCTTAGGCTGCCATATCCATACCACAGGAGTAGGTTAACAACAAATAGTTATTTCTCCCAGTTCTGGAGGCTGGGAAATCCAGGATCAAATTGCCCGGTGATTCTGTTCCTGGTGAGGACTCCCTTCCTGGTTTGCAGACAGCTGCCTTCTTGCTGTGTCTTCACTGTGGAGAGCAAGCTCTGGTCTTACTTCCTCTTCTTATAAATCCATGAATCTCATCATGAGGGTCTCACCCTCATGACCTCATTGAAATTTAATTATCTCTCATTTCCAAGTTTAGTAACATTAAGTTTGAGGCTTTAGTATATGAATTATTAACACAATTCAGTCCATAGCAATGATCTGCTTCAGCATATATTAAAGGTATGATCTACAGACCCAGCTGCATCAGAATCACCTGTTGTCCTTTTACTTTTTACTTATTTATTTACTTTTTGGTGACAGGATCTTACTCTGTCACCTTGGCTAGAGTGCAGTAGCATCATCTTAGTTCACCACAACCTCAAACTCCTGGCCTCAAGTGACCTTCCTGCCTTGGCCCCTTGAGTAGCTGGAATTACAGGCATATGCCACCATGCCCAGCTAATTTTTTAGTATTTGTAGAGACGTGGACTTGATATGTTCCAAGGCTGGTCTGAAACTCCTGGCCTCAAGTGATCCTCCTACCTTGGGCTCCAACAGTGCTGAGATAACAGGTATGAGCCACCTTGCCTGGTCACCTGTTGTGCTTTACAAAATTATCAACACTAGGCTCGGTGCCCATAGTGGTTATGGCACCAGCCATATACACCAAGGCTGGCAGGTTTGAACGTGGCCCAGGCTAGCTAAACAACAATGACAACTCCAACAAAAAATAGCTGGGCATTGTGGTGGGTGCTTTTAGTCCTAGCTACTTGGGAGGCTGAGGCAAGAGAATTGCTTAAACCCAAGAGTTGAGGTTGCTGTGATCTGTCACGCCACAGCACTCTACTGAGGGTGACATAGTGAGACTCTGTTTCAAAAAAAAAATCAACAGTACAAAATTTGCCCAGATTTAGGAGGTCTGACCTGAGCCCTGGCTTCTGATTTTCAAAATAGCTCCCTGTTCATTGTCTGAGTCATGATGAGAACTGTTAACTCAGAAATGACTAGCTAGTACATTAGGTGTGGCCATACCTGGAGAAAGACGAAACTTAAATACTCAAAAATATCTTCCAATTTCTACTTCCTAATTTTGGTATTTGATTTATCTCCTGTTTCTTTTGCTTTTGTAGCTCAATGCTTCCTCTCTCTGAGTCCCAGCACTCAACCTCTTTGGAACACATACTAATTCCTGCACTTATCATAAGCTCCCGTACCTAATGTATTCACTATTTTGTAGTTATCTGAGTTAATCGATCTTAATACCTGTTTTATTTTCTTTGACAGGAGTACTTCAGAAAGGAGCATAAAGTTTTTGAAGTTTTTTCTTTTCTTCTTCCCTGTTTAGAACACTCTTCTTCAACCCATGACTTTAATATTTTCTTTCCTGGTCAATATATCCAACCTCATTTAATATCTTTGCACCCACCCAAGAAAAAAGACATTTTTCTGGACTGTTTCGAAGAATTACATAGATGGTTTATTAGAATATAAATTCCTTATAAAACTGTCAATTTGCTTTCACTTACTAAAATGTATAGTATTTCTTGGGATTAGTTTCTAAAACATGTATAAGTCTTAGAATGGGCTCGGCGCCTGTGGCTCAACGGGCTAAGGCGCCAGCCACGTACACCTGAGCTGGCAGGTTCGAATCCAGCCCAGGCCCACCAGGCAACAATGATGGCTGCAACCAAAAAATGGCCGGGCGTTGTGGCGGGCGCCTTTAGTACCAGCTAATTGGGAGATGGAGGCAGGAGACTCGCTTGAGCACAGGAGTTGGAGGTTGCTGTGAACTGTGATGCCACAGTACTCTATCCAGGGTGACAGCTTGAGGCTCTGTCTCAAAAAAACAACAACAACAACAAAAAGAAACCAAAGTCTTAGAATGAATTTCAAGTTACTTCAATCAATTATTAGCAGGTTGCAAGCTGATTTTGAAATTTGTTTTTTTTGTTTGTTTGTTTCTATGTTTGTTTATTTGAGACAGAGTCTCACTCCCTCACCCTAGTAGAATGCTATGGCATCATAGCTCACAGGAACCTCGAACGCTTGGGCTCGAGCTATCCTCTTGCCTCAGTCTCCCAAGTAACTGGAACTATAGGCACCTGGCACAACACCCAGCTCTTTTTAGAGATGGGGCCTCGTTCGTGCTTAGGCTGGTCTTGAACTTATGAGCTCAAGGGATCCACCTGCCTTGGCCTCCCGGAGTGTCAGGATTACAGGCTTGAGCCACCATGCTTAGCCTCTGAAATTTGTTGAAAAGTTTTCTTTTTCCTCCTTGTCTGCCTGTATGTGGATTCCTTGCTTCAACCTATCAGCCAGCAGTGGCTAAATGCCCTCTGTCTCCTGTGTGCTGGGAAGAAAATGGAAGACATGGAAAATATACATTCCTACCTTCAAGATTAAAACACAGATGGTGAGAAAAGGCAATCACAAGTGAGAGGTCATAAAACAGTTTAAGGTGAGGCCAGGTGTGGTGGCACATGCCTATAATCCTTGCAAGCTGGGAGGCCAAGGTTGGTGAATCATTTGAGCTCAGCAGTTTGAGACCAGCCTGAGCAAGAATGAGACTCCATCTCTACTAAAAAAAAAAAAAAATAGAAAAAATTAGCCAAGCATTGTGGCAGGTGTCTGTAGTCCCAGCTACTTAGGAGGCTGAGGCTTGAGCTTAGGGATTTGAGACCAGCTTGAGCAAGCATGAGACCCTGTCTCTGCTAAAAATAGAAAAACTAGCCAGGCATTGTGGCAGCACCTATGGTTTCAGCTTCTCAGGAGGCTGAAGCAAGAGGATTACTTGATGCCCGGGAGTTTGAGGTTGCTGTGAGCTATGATGTCATAGCACTCTAGCCAGGAGCAACAGAGTGAGACTATACCTCAAAAAAACCCAAACAAGGGTGGTACCTGTAACTAGGGCGCCGGCCCCAAATACCAAGGGTGGCGGGTTCGAACCCGGTCCCAGACAGCTAAAACAGCAGTGGCAACTGCAACAAAAATAGCCGGGTGTTATGGCAAGTGCCTGTAGTCCCAGCTACTCGGGAGGCTGAGGTAAGAGAATTGCTTAAGCCCAAGAGTTTGAGGTTGCTGTGAGCTGTGATGCCAGGGCACTCTCCCAAGGGTGACAGAGTGAGAAAAAAAAACTAACTAAAAAAACAGTATAAGGTGGCATATACAATAATTACTATGTTGAAATTTTTCCTCTTTAAAACCTATATTCCTCTACCAGCTTAACTGATAGATAAACTGAGTGAGTGATTTGTTTTATTCATTCCTCTTTGACCAAGGGTAGGGCTATCCCAGGAGGTGATATGGCATATTCTCAGGGACTCTTAAATAACCTGAGCTTAGGCATCATTGGAATACTTTACTAGAGAGGATTTCACCTGCAAGCTTGGAACAAACCACTCTCGGGGTCATTTCCCACCCTCCTTCTTTTTCTCTTTCACTTTGATAATTGTTATCACATTAGCTCAGTCATTCTTTCCCAAAAAGCTCAGGTTTGCTTATCTGGACAGAGCCTTCTTCCAGTGGGCCAGCCTCTGTAACCTACACTACCAAGTCTGTTGTGAGTTTTTGTACACAAGCAGATCCTTAATTCACCTTATGTACTCACTAAAGGATCCTTAAACTTTGTTTCCTTCCTTCCCTTCCTTCCTTCCTTCCTTCCTTCCTTCCTTCCTTCCTTCCTTCCTTCCCTCCCTCCCTCCCTCCCTCCCTCCCTCCCTCCCTTCCTCCCTCCCTCCCTCCCTCCTTCCTTCTTTCTTTCCCTTTCTTTTCTCTCTTTCTTCTTTTTTTGACAGAGTCTCACTCTGTCACCCTTGGTAGAGTGCCATGGCATCAAATTCTTAGGCTCAAGCAATCTTCTTGCCTCAGCCTCCCAAGAAGCTGGGACTACAGGCACCTGCCACAACACCTGGCTATTTTTAGAGATGGGATCTTGTTCTTGTTCAGGCTGGTCTCAAACTTCTGAGCTCAAGGTATTCACCTGCCTTGGCCTCCCAAAGTGCTGGGATTACAGGTGTGAGCCACTATGCCTAGGCTTTTTTTTTTTTTTTGTGACAGAGCCTCAAGCTGTCACCCTGGGTGGAGTGCTATGGCATCACAGCTCACAGCAACCTCCAATTCCTGGGCTCAAGCGAGTCTCCTGCCTCCACCTACCAAGTAGCTGGGACTACAGGCACCCGCCACAATGCCCGGCGATTTTTGGGTTGCAGCCATCATTGTTGTTTGGCGGGTCCAAGCTGGATTCGAACCCGCCAGCTCAGGTGTATGTGGCTAGCTCCTTAGCCCGTTGAGCCACAGGCGCCGAGCCACTATGCCCAGGCTTCATATGACATTTCTTTTAAGCAACATTTTATAATTCCCAAGCTCTGAGAAAGCAAAAGCATTACCCAGCCTCCAGAGAAAGGCAATGTGAAAGCTGGCTAATTTGTTTTTTCTTCATTTTAAATAGCAAGCTTGTCTTGTCATTTCAAAGTACTTAATTTAATTCTCAGCACTTTCTTTCAATGTTATAGCCTAGCAAGATTTCAACTCTTGGCCCTCCGGTCAGGCTCTGATGCTGTGATTCCCTTGAAGTACTTGTTTGATTTTACATAGTCTGTGCACTTCTTTTATTCAATGAAGATATGGAAATAAAAGAAAATATCTAGTTAGGTACAGTGGCTCACGCCCGTAATCCTAGCACACTTGGAGGTTGAGGCTGGTGGGTTACTTGAGCTCAGGAGTCCAAGACCAACCTGAGGAAGAACGAGACCCCTATCTCCACTAAAAATAAAAAAAACTAGCCAGGCATTATGGTGGGTGCCTGTAGTCCCAGCTACTTGGGAAGCTGAGGCAAGAGGATCACTTGAGCCCAAGCATTTGAGGTTGCTGTGAGCTAGTACTCCATAGTACTCTACCCAAAGTGAGACTCTGTCTCAAAAAGAAAAAGAAAAGAGGCTCAGCGCCTGTGGCTCAACGGGCTAAGGCGCCAGCCACGTACACCTGAGCTGGCGGGTTCGAATCCAGCCCCCGGGTCCGCCAAACAACAATGACGGCTGCAACCAAAAAAAGGCAGGGTGTTGTGGCGGGCGCCTGTAGTCCCAGCTACCTGGGAGGCGGAGGCAAGAGACTCGCTTGAGCCCGGGAATTGGGGATTGCTGTGAGTTGTGACCATAGCACTCTATCCAGGGTGACAGCTTGAGGCTCTGTCTCAAAAAAAAAAAAAAGAAAAGAAAAGAAAAGAAAATGTTCTATACTTACTAAATATCCTTTGGAGAGAAAATTGCAAGTGGTAAAAGGATTAATTCCCCAAGAAATACACCTTAAAGGGTGCAACTGGACTCTAGGAAATTTACCACTTGGGTTGTCCTACTGAACTAGTCAACAAGCCCTACACGTGGTTGCTAATGCCTGGGCCACTCAACTCCTCCTGCAACTTCCTTTAGTTGTAAGTCAGGTTCACTCACAGCCAGGATTTCTGTCTGCTGACTGCTGCTGAATATCCAGGGTTTCTATCCCTGTCACTGCTCAGAAGCGTTTCTGCCTATTCTCTTAAGATGAGCAATGTGAGCAAAGTGGCTCATGCCTGTAATCCTAGCATTCTGGGAGGCCAAAGTTGGTGGATTGCTAAAGCTCAGGTGTTCGAGACCAACCTGAGTGAGAGTGAGACTCCCTTTCTACTAAAATAGAAACAAACAAACAAAAAAACACAAATAAATAAAGAAAAAGAAAACACTTAGCTGGACATAGTGGCACACATCTATAGTTCCAGCTGCTCAGGAGGGCTGAGGCAGGAGGATTCCTTGAGCCAGGAGTTTGAGGTTGTTGTGAGCTATGACGCTCATGGCTGGGGGAACACAGTGAGACTCTGTCTCCAAAAAAAAAAAAAAAACAAGCGGAATGAGCAATGTGGCCAGTCGTCTTTGAGGAATGAGGGCTTGATCTGGTTATCTTGCTGCCATGATAAAATCTAAACTTCTTTCACCTTTATAAAAATCCATCAGAACCATATATTATGTGCTTCCTTTTATATGAAATGTCCAGAAAAGGTAAATACATAGAAACAAAAAGTAGATTAACTAGGGTCTGGGGATTTGGGGGCGTGGGAAATGGGAGTAAGTGATGCCTTTTGGGGACGGGGTTTCTTTTGGAGATCATGAAAATCTTCTGAAATTGTGATGGTTGCTCAACTCTGTGAATTTGCTAAAGACCACTGAAGTGTAACACTTTTTTTTTTTTTGCAGTTTTTGGCCGGGACCAAGTTTGAACCCGCCACCTCTGGTATAGACCCTACTCCTATGAGCCACAGGCGCCGCCCTGAAGTGTAACACTTTAAATGAGTGAATTTCATGGAATGAATTACATGTCAATAAAGCTATTACTTAAAAAAAGAAAACCCAAAACAGTCAGGAAGTAGTCAGACAACACTGAGGAGGATGTGTCCCTGGCTTGGTTCCCGTGAAGGAGACAAACCACCTTGTACCACTGAAGACAGAGTCTGCTCTCCCAGCTTTCCACTCTTAGTATATACACGGTTTCTATTTTGGTCCTTTTTGTAGTCTTGTTACAGTTAGTGAGCAACAGTTAAGTCAAAACCCACAGTGAGGCCTTGGTTACAGCATATCCTTGTTTTCAATCAACAAAAAACATGACTAATGTCACCAGGGCTCAACCCCACCACATGTGGATTGAGGAAGTTTTGGACATGTGCTGGGGAGGCAGCTAAACTTGGGCTCCAGGGCTGTGGTGAAGGCTGTGAAAATGTTTTCCCCTGACCTGGGGATAGAAAGCTGCTGTGGAAGTAACCCTGAGGAGAAAGAGTTCTCTGGCTCATCCAGGAATTCATGAGGAGAGATTTTGAGCATAGCATTTCTCTGATTAACTTCCAGCCCAGCACCTGTCTTCCACCTCAGTCCCCCAGCGGAAGCCACATCTGGTCCCAGAGTGCGTGTGTGGGGTGAGCAAGAATGGAAGAGACTGCACCAGAGGCAGGGTGAGGCTGAAGACCACCAGATGTGAGTCAGTTCTCCTCTGTCGCTTAGGGACAAGGCCTCTGTGATGGCTAATGGTATCTGTCAATTTGGTTGGGCCACATTGCCCAGATATTTGGTCAAATGTTATTCTGGCCATGTCCCATTGGTTGAAGGCCTAAATAAAACTAAAGCCCGACACCCCCTGACTCCCCAACCCCCAGCAAAGGGTACTTGTACAGCTGTCTGCCTTTGGACTTCATTTGTAACATCAGCTCTTCCCTGATAGCCAGCAGTCCGACTTTGGCCTCCCCCATCAGATTCTGGACTTACCAAGCCTTTGCAATCACATAAGCCAACTCCTTAAGATATCTCTCTCTTTTTTTTTGAGACAGAGTCTCACTATGTTACCCTCGGTAGAGTGCTATGGAGTCACAGCTCACAGCAACTTCAAACTCCTGGGCTTAAGTGATTCTCTTGCCTCAGCCTCCCAAGTAACTGGGACTACAGATGCCCACCACAATGCCCAGCTATCTTTTTTGTTGTTGTTGCACTTGTCATTGTTGTTTAGATGGCCCAGGCTGGTTTTGAACCCGCCAGCCTGGGTGTATGCAGCCGGTGCCGTAACCACTGTACTACGGGTGCTGAGCCAAGATATATCTCTTTATATACATACATGTCCTGTCGGTTCTGTTCCTCTGGAGAGCCTGACTAATATAGGTAATCTCTCTCCCCCTTCAGGACTGACTCTTGCCACAGCTCTGACCTCACCAGAAAGAGACTAGAAGACAGCAAGCAGTCCAGGGGCAGGCTGTCCTTGGTGGGACCTTGGGCGGTGACTTGGTATAGCCAATGAGACAGCCCTGTGAGGAACCCTCACCATGCCTTCAACTAAAGAAGGGGGATTGGGAGACCCATGCTTCCAAATTATGCCCAGGGCTGGTGTAGGCTGGGGAAGTATGGCTCACTAAACTACCAGAGCAAGTCCTGCCTGCTGCATCTGAGGCTTGACATAGAAAATGCTCCTACTAGAGGGAGTTATTCCCAAGTTAGCCCTCTAGGCACAGAAGGGGTCATTTCCAATGCCTGGTCTTTGTGGACAAAGCTCACCAAATACTCTTTAGGCATCAGCAGAGGTAGGCATTTCCACATTTAGCTTCTTGAGCCTCCTTCAGACAGCAGAAGCTGGCCCTTGAAGCTCCCTAACAGACAACATAGCAGTTCTTGAGAGTCCTCAAGAACTCACATTCCAAAACAAATAATGCCACACGGTCATGCTTAGTGCAAACTATAAACTGCTCTGACACATACAGGAATATGTATTCTGGAACAAGGGTAAGGCTGATAAAAGATGAAAGGAGAAAGGAATGGGAACTCCCTGTATGAGGCTTAGATGAGGAAGCAGGAAGCAAGGCAAAGGCCAAGGTTGGCTGAAACAGGACCATTAGCCAGAAGGTACACTGCTTGGTCAGTGAAGACATTTACCTCAGTCCACTGTGTCCCAGAGCCCAACCCAAGCCAGTGTAATGAGTGCCCACATCTTGTGTACTGTCCACACTGCCCCTTTGGCACCTGGCCTAATTTTCTGGAATCATAAGCATTTCTGTGCAGCCATCCTGACTCTCCAGTTAAACTTCAAGGCATATTTTTTGTTTTTCACTGTATCTTTAGTGCTAGGGATAGGAACCATACTAGGTTTTTAGCACAGAAGGAATTAATGCAGGTAAGTTGGTGCTCAGGAAACAATTGGAGGCACGTAGGCTGAGGACTTCTGGAATGACAACCTGAACACCACAGAGTTTAACCCCCCACCTCCCCCTATGGAACTATGACCTCTTGCCCTACTTATGAGGGTGGGGGATCAGGAAATTGTCCCCCGAACGATTGAGCTAATGAACACAAAGCAGTTGCTGTACTCCAGAAATGTGGAAGTTGGGGTCAGGAGATGCCATTGCTGCCACTGATATGAAACTTGACCAAGCAAGCCAAGAAAAATGGCTGATGGCCTCTGCCTTCTTCTGCAGGTCACAACCGCATGGGAGTCTGGGAAATGTAGTTTAAAGCTCTCCAGCCTCTGCGATACAGAAAGGCACCCCAGGAGAGGATGGGAATAAATGCCAAGGACCAATTGATTTCCAACATAAGCAGTAATTATAATTGGGATGAGTGTTATTCTTGCCATGGCTCAAAGGTAATCTTGTGTGGGTTCTGTTTAGCACCACCCAAGATCCAGTGTGGTGGGGGTTACGGGCTTCATTTCCCACCGCTACCTCCCATGCCACTAAAGGCCCAGGGCCCCACCTTCCTTCTTAAGGGTATTAATGAGCAGTCCAGGATGCTGCAATGAGGTTTTGTCCATATGGAATTGGGAGGACACAGACCTAACATTTTCTTCTACCTGACGGGCAATAGAGAAAATTCTGGGTGTTGGTTGCTCTCATGGTGTAAATCCTCACTAAACACCTACCAGAAGGCAACTAACACAGCCCCTGGGAACAGGCGAAATACAGGGCTTGCACAGATGCAGGCTGGCACGCAGACCTAGCCCTCTCCTCTGTCTTATCACTTCCCTTCTCTCAGACTAGAGAATATTTTTCTAACCTAAGTAAGGAGCTTTGCTTTTATTCCTGATATTTTCTCCAAAATCTTCTATTTGTTCTTTCTAGTATACTAAGAACCTAAACCGATGCTTTTCAAACATTAGCCTGCATCTGAACCACCTGGAGGACTTGTTAAAACAGACGGCTTGGTTGCGCGGTACCTGTGGCTCAGTGGGCAGGGCGGCAGCCCTATATACCGAGGGCGGGGGTTCAAACCTGGCCGTGGCCAAACTGCAACAAAAAAATAGCCTGGTATTCTGGCGGGCGCCTGTAGTCCCAGCTACTCAGGAGGCTGAGGCAAGAGAATCGCCTAAGCCTATGAGTTGGAGGTTGCTGTGAGCTGTGACACCAGGGCACTCTACCAAGGGCAATAAAGTGAGACTCTGTCTCTAAAAACAAACAAACAAACAAAAAACAAAAAACAGACTGCTGGGCCTCACTCATGGAGTTGCTGTGTTAATTAGTCTGGGATGGGGCTCAAGAATCTGCCTTTCTACCAAGTACCCAGGTGACACTGACACTCCTGGTCTGGAGACCACACATTGATAAAGTACCACTGGCCCAGGCTTTTGAAACTATAAAACTGTGCTTTCTGCTCTTAAGTCTCTTGTCTTAGGTATGACCAAAGAATGGCTTATCTGTTAAAATAGGGAGTTTGAGTAAAAGGAAGAAAGAAATCTAGAAGAAAAAAAAGCCCCATATTTTAAAAACCTTATCCTACCACTCAATAGTAATAATGTTACCCCTTTGCTATGCCTTTAATGTCTGGAAGAGCAAAGAAAAATCTTGCCATTGGATAATGCAAAGTAATTTCTTTTTTCCCCCTTGAGTCTTGCATCTTTACCAAGTCTACCTTGGAGGACAAAAGGGAGCAAGTCTTTCCTCCCTGCTTTTCTCTCTCTCTCTTTTTCTCTTTTTGAGACAGAGTTTCACTTTCTTGCCCAGGTAGAGTGCTGTGGCATCATAGCTCACAGCAACCTCAAACGTTTTGGCTCAAGCGATCCTATTGCCTCAGCCTCCCAAGTAACTGGGACTAGAGGCACCCACCACAACACCCAGCTATTTTTCTTGCTGTTCTTGAACTTCTGAGCTCAAGCAATCCACCAGTGACAAGCCCCCCCAGAGTGCTGGGATGACGGGCATGAGCCACCGTGCTGGGCTCCTCCATTTTTCCTTCGTCTCCTCTTTCCTTTCCTCCTGACCCTTTGGTCTGCCCCCAAGCCCCTCCAGCTGACCCCTCAGTCTTGGCTGTCAGTTATTTAGGGCTATCTACTCTTCTCTTAAGTGGAGAGGCTTAGGCGACTACTTTCAGACACTGCGCTGAGGGATGTATATACAACGCCTCATTTAATTTTCATGGCAATCCTGCAGGGGACTATTTTAGTTCTTATTTCACAGATGAGAAAACAGGATGCTCAGAGAGGTCATGCCACTAGCAAGTGGTGAATCCAGGATTTAAGCACAGTCCAGGGGCCCTTCCCACAGCCTCATGATCTTGGGTCAACTTGCATCCCCAGCCCTCAGGACAGACACCTGCAGATGGAAACCCACAATAATTGCAAGTGCACTGAAGACACTCCCTGTCAGGTGCCCACCTCGGGGACAATTGTCTGTGGGACGATCACTCACAGTAGGAGCTGTAGGACTATTGCCTCCACCAGGGGCTCCTTCTGAGTGCGTGTGTGTTGTTCATCACTGGGACATTCTTTTTGAAAATGAACATGGTGGGAACTTATGGTTTCACCCTCAAAATCCCACCAAATTCCCAGAAAACACCAAATTGTGTAGGTTGTAGGGAAGAGGCATGTTGTTTTTGGCAGAAATAGTCTTAATCTGGCAGTAAACTTCTAAAACATAATAAAAGTGCTTTTTAACATCCTGTTTTTTTTCTTCCTTCTGTTGATTTTTGAGCATTTCTTCCCAAGCAAGGAGTTATGCAACAAGATTTGAAAATTGCCAAGCTTTATTTTATTGTTAGTTTTATTTGGTTCCTGTGCTATCTTTCTGTGTTCCTTGATGTGCTTCAAACTCAGGAACTGAAGTGCCTGTAAAGTACTCTGAGGGTGGCCCAGGAACAGGGGGCTGGATAACATTTTCCTAGAACAGAGTGACAAGCTCTGAAAGGCTTATTGCGGGCCATCTAGATCATCCATGGCCTGTCAGTGGGTAAGTAAGCTTTGAAGCTGGGAGTTGTTTATGACAACTGGTTCTTGTTATTCTTCTATTTTGGGGGGGGACATCTTCAAAATTTTTCATTCCCCATTTCCCACAAAAGCCATTCTGGTGCAAGAGTTAGGAGTTGCACCTTGAGGTAAGATCTACCTCCAGATCTTGGTTTTGCCTCTTCCTAGCTATTTGACCTTGGGCAAGTAACTTAAGCTCTCTAAGGCTCAGTTTCCTTATCTGTAAAATGGAAATGATAAAGCACCTACTTCCTAGGGTTGTTAAGTTAATACACCCAAAGTTCTTGAAGAAGTCTCTACAGGATATGGTAAATTTTGCCTTGTGGTGTAAATTAGATCACAATCATGTGAATATATCTATGAACATCTTCCTGGCTTCTAGAATGACAAATAGTCCAGAAAGTCCTGGTCCTTGCCCAAGGTGGGTGGTAGCAGCAATTCTTCCAACAATTTGCTCCTTATCAGCAACATTTGTCATCCGTATAGTTAGGCCTCCTTTGCTGTTAGAGATTAAAACACAAAGGGAAAAGTGAGGTTAAAGCATTTTAGCTTGCCTTCAAAAGCCCTGCTGCAAAATGTGGCCTTCCATGGTTCCAGTCCACTCAAGGTGGCTTGGAAGCCATAAAACTCGATTCTGGCCCTGACCTTAACTAGCTGTGTGGCACAGGACAAATCATATCACTTCTCTGAGCTTTCAGTTCTCAATCGTAGAATAAATAGCTTGGGCCAGAACCCTGTGATTTAGGGATCCCAGGGAAACCTGCACACATCTCAGAGAGCTGACGGATGATGGCACTAGGTATAAAGTTTCATCACTGCCAACCAGCCCTACTGGCAGTGAAGTAGTAGAAGAATAAATAGGAGAGGCAGGGATACCACTCCATTCTCTACTGAATGGTGTCCAAAGCCTGTGCCCAGATCAAAGGCCTGCAGGGAGGCAGCATAGCTGAGATTCTGTCCAGTCCCAAAAGGGGACTTCCTTCAACAGACATACTATGTGGGAGCAATATAGAAGTAAAGGAATGTTGAGAACCCTTGACCTGGCGGTTAAGGGTATTTACCTGGCATCAGAAAGATCTAGGTTCCGGTTCAGCACCTGTAGCTCAGCAGCTAGGGCACCAGCCACATGCACTGGAGCTGGCGGGTTTGATTCCAGCCCGGGCCTGCCAAACAACAATGACAACTATAACCAAAATATAGCCGAGAATTTTGGCGGGCACCTGTAGTCCCAGCTACTTGGGAGGGTGAGGCAAGAGAATCACTTAAGCCCAAGAGTTTGAGGTTGCTGTGAGTTGTGATGCCAAGGGTGACAAAGTGAGACTCTGTCTCAAAAAAAAATCTAGTTTCAAATTAAAGCTGTGCTGTTTACTCTTTGGGTGTCCTTGAGCAAGTTTACCTCTCCCAGCTTCAGTTTCTCCAAGTTTTGTAGTCCTAATTAAAGGAACTTAAGTACATCAAGTACCTAAAATAGTTCCTGGGAGCAGATTAAGCTCTTAAATACCATTAATTATTGCTATGATTGTCAACATTCAAGTGGTTAGCAGCTGAGATTAAGAGCGAGACTCCAGGATTGGGTGGGTGGGCAAGAGCAAGGGGACTCACCTGGCTGGCTAAACTGGCTTTGGACCCAGCTAGTGAGCACAGTTCTAGTCCTCAGGAGGAAAAATGAGGTACAGGACACTCTACTGAATAATTTTACTGCACTGTGGAAGGTCGAATGGAGGTCAGAAGGGGAGGAAAAAGCTGTGAAGGGGAAAGACCTTGCACTCTCAGAGCTCTGCTGTAGCCCAGAAGACAGTCACCAGCCTGGTGGGGCTCAGCCACCCAAAGTTCTTGCCACAGCAGTCATGGCCACCAGTAACTCCAGCCAGGTTAGTGCCCCTTTGCTCTCACCCATGTGCCAGACCGCAGGTTTTAGCACTGTGATAATCTAGCAGGGCACATAATCCTAACATTGTGGGAGGCCAAAGTGGGTGGATTGCTTGAGCTCAGGAGTTTGAGACTACCCTGAGCAAGAGCGAGACCCTGTCTCTACTAAAAATAGAAAAACTAGTTGGGCGTAGTGGCACACACCTGTAGTCCCAGCTGCTCGGGAGGCTGAGGCAAGAAGATTATTCAAGTCCAAGAGTTTAAAGTTGGTGTGAGTTGTAATGTCATGGCACTTTGCGCAGGGCAACAGAGTGAGACTCTGTCTCAAAACAAGAAACAAAAACAATGTGACAATCTAGACCAGAGATGTGAGAGTGGTTAGTACATGGCGATCTGAGGCAGACAAGAGTATGGAGAACATTTCTCAGCACTGACAAAAGCCTGCACTTGGAAGAAGGTGACTTTCCTTATCTGCCTAGGATACACGTAGTTTGTTATTGGAAAAGAGAGCTCCTGGGTTTATCCCAGCTGTCTACTCAGTTTTATAACAACTGCTGAAGCAAAATGAAATGGAAAGGTTAAGAGTAAATAAAGTGACTTGGCCTGCAGTTTTTGTGGAATTTCCCCAAATAGTTTACCAAATATGAAATGCTTTGGGTGCAAATTGGGATTCTTTTTGTTTCTTTTAATTTAGAAGCAATCCTGTTAATACTTGAACCCTGTTACAAATTGTGTTACCAGAATTCTGGAAGTTTTATATTTCAAATTTCCTGTCATTTTTTTCCCCTAGTCTTTTGTTTGTAGTCACATACTACTAGTATAAGAAAAAATATCAATATCTAGATGGATGGCAATTGTTTTACTATATTTTTAAAACTTTAAATTTTATTCCTTTTTTTTTTTTTGAAAGAGATGAGGTATCTGTCACCAAGGCTAGAATGCAGTGGTGTGATCATAGCTCACTACAGCCTCAAACTATCAGTCAAGTGATCTTCCTGCTCAGCCTCCTGAGTAGCTGGGATTATAGGTATGGGACATTACACCCAGTTAACAGTTTTTCTGAATTTCAGAGGTTTTTTTTTTTTTTTTTTCACCTGCTCATAAGATTTTGATTTACTTTAACATCCCTTCAGAGTATCATTCAAAGTAACTATTGATTTCCTATAATTCACTACATTTGGGGGCTCAGCTTTATTTATTTATTTATTTATTTTATTGAGACAGAGTCTCACTTTGTTGCCCTTGGTAGAGTAACATGGCATCACAGCTCACAGCAACCTCTAACTCTTGGGCTTAAGAGATTCTTTTTGCCTCATCCTTCTGAGAAGGTGGGACCACAGGTGCCTGCCACAACACCTGGCTATTTGGGGGTTGCAGTTGTTGTTTGTCAGGCCGGGGCTGGATTCAAACCCACCAGCTCTGGTGTATCGGGCTGGGGCCCTTATTTATTTATGTAGCTTATGAGCCAAGTATCTACTTAAGGCCCTCCCTTACCTTCATTGTGTACCACAGGATTTCATCTAGAGCTCAATTTTGAAATAGGTTTCCAAAGGCATTAGCTGTCTCCTTACAAGTAAAATTATTAATAGCAGAAATGACCATTTCTTTTTATTTTTTCTAATAGGACATACTTCAAAAAAGTTTCTGGTTTAAAAAACAGGCTTACATCTTCACGGCACTCTATTGAGGGCAACATAGTAAGACTGTCTCAAAAAAAAAAAAAGGATCTGAGAACATGGTTTGGGGACAAAAGGGTAAAGATTATTCCTTTGTAAATTTCATGAAAGCCTGTTTTAAAAATATTGTACTATTAGGCTGTTATTTTTGGAGGCATGAGGGTTATGTAGGCAAGTAGAGTTTATATTTTAATTTAGCAGTGCATGGATTTAATTTTATTACCTATTAATGGAATACAGAATTTTCTTGGTAGTTATTTTGACTTCGAGTTGGTTTTCTACCTTCATCTTTCTTAAATTTAACTGGCCTATACCAGCTAGAAAAGACTCCATTATTGCTCTAATTTACTGGTTTCACATTCTCTGAGCTTTTATAAAAGTATATCCCATAGGTAGATAACGTCCATCAAAATACAACTGCGTAAAACCTGGTTAAATGTCTTGATGTTAATATTTTTAGTGGTCCAACTTTCAGATTTTGGTCTTATTAGAAATAATTTTAGTTAGGAAGTAACTATTGGTAGATTTGTTCTTGGTTCTATCAAGCTCTATTTGCAAATGATTAAAACGTGAATGAGGCCAGTTCTTGGTTCTATCAAGATAGATTTGTTCTTGGTTCTATCAAGTTCTAATTGCAGATGATTAAAAAGTGAATGAAGCTAGTTGTGGTGGCTCACACCTGCAATCCTAGCACTCTGGGAGGTCCAGGCAGGTGGATTACCTGAGCTTATGGGTTCAAGACCAGCCTGAGCAAGAACAAGACCCCGCCTCTAAAAATTGATGCAAGTTGTGTCCGGCGTCTGTAACCCTAGCTACTCAGGAGGCCGAGGCAAGAGAATCACTTGAGCCTAGGAATCTGAGGTTGCTGTGAGCTATGTGCCATGACACTCTACCTGGAGCGACAAAGTGAGACTCTGTCTCAAAAAAAAAAGAATGACAAAAAACGAACAAAAAGACAAAAAAGAAAAGAATGCCACAGAAATATTTTTTAAAAAATGTGAGAGTAGGCTTGGCACCCATAGCTCAGTGAGTAGGGCGCCAGCCACATACGCCGAAGCTGTTGAGTTCCAGACCAGACCCAGCCTGCTGAACAACAATGACAACTGCAACCAAACAAAAAATAGACGGGTGTTGTGGTGGGCGCCTGTAGTCCCAGCTACTCGGAAGGCTGAGGCAAGAGAATCGCTAAAGCCCAAGAGTTTGAGGTTGCTGTGAGCCGTGACATCACCGCACATTACTGAGGGCGACAAAGTGAGATTCTGTCTCCAAAAAAAAAAAACTTTTTTTTCAGAGTAAGTACAGATCATTTGCCTTGAATCATCATAAAAGCACATTTAAAATAGCATTTCTAGACCAATGATGAGAATGTGTCAGAAAATAAGGATTAGTGGCTCGGCGCCTGTGGCTCAATGGGCTAAGGCGCCAGCCACGTACACCTGAGCTGGCGGGTTCGAATCCAGCCCGGGCCCGCCAAACAACAATGACGGCTGCAACCAAAAAATGGCTGGGTGTTGTGGCGGGCGCCTACAGTCCCAGCTACTTGGGAGGCAGAGGTAAGAGACTCGCTTGAGCCCAGGAACTGGAGGTTGCTGTGAGTTGTGATGCCACAGCACTCTATCCAGGGTGACAGCTTGAGGCTCTGTCTCAAAAAACAAAAAAAAGGATTAGTATTGAATTCTGTGCTCCTGAGGTCTAATTGAAAAACAGCATAACACACATTGTAAAAGAGGCAACTCTAAAGTGCATGAGCACGGAGTGTGCGTTCCTGTACGTATACAGCAGTCGTGCAGTAATATTTGGGGCACCACAAATTTGAGAAAATTCTAAAATGTGGAATCATAGTAGAGATGCCAAAGAAAGGTAGAGAAAACAATGAACTTAAAAAAACCTGATGGTATTATTGTTCTCAGTTCAGGGTGGGTAATATGGGAAAAAGATTTTTATTACACACAACCACAAAGCACCAATTAAAGTGTGGAAAAGGGTTCCTTTGCATAATCAAATGCTAGGGAGGGGAATACAATTTCACTAGAAATTACTACAGCAAGTTTCAGCAAAGGACTGCAGAACAATAAGGCCTTGTTAATCCCATACTGGTTTATTCAAAGAGTGTGTAATTCAAAGCAATTGCTGCTCCCCAGGCAGGAACTTACAATTGCTACGTTTGTAAGGGAGGATAATATGTCATTCCAAGGGGAAATCAGGTTCTGGAAAGGGCCTCATGGTTGGAGAACTGTACATGTCCCCAAACAGCTCCAAAGCAGGCCAAAAAAACAAAATGACTGAGAACTGCCCTGTGAAATGAGTCTGCTTCAAACTCATCTATATTTCCCTTGCTCTCTCCTGCCTTTTTGGTGGATGACAAAATGTCCTCAAATCAAGACAGAGAAAACCGGAGACCTGGATAAGCTATCACTTAGAAGGCACTTCCTCTCCTCAACCCTGCATGGTCATCCAAAGACATATAAGAGAACTACATCATATATGTATGGGGTATATGTATTATTTAATAGATAGTGATGGTGAACATGGAACATCCTTCCTGGGCATACAACTTGGGACAAGATGCAAACATAAGTCAACTGGAAGAGGAGGCATGAATCATAATGCATTTCAACAATTATGGTCAACAATCTTTCAGAGAACAATTCTTCAGTTTCATGTTGTCATTTTTGTGGAATTAAATGTGAACAGCTTAAAATTCTGTGATTTTTAAAAACTCAGATTTAATTTCAATAACTGGTTGATTTATGCTTCCAGGGACACCAAGCTGTCAGTCTCCCAACAATATATTGCAAGGTCATGGTGAGCTGCTAGTTTCTGTGGACTAGCTAAGAAGGTAAAAAGTAAGATAAAATTTTTAAAAACCTCTAGAGGTAAAACCTTTATGTAAAAACTACTGTAAGTATGGTACACTATTTTTTGACCTGCGGGCTGCCTTCTAGATGCTCAGAAAACAAAAAGGAAAGAACCTTAGATGAGACATGAGCACATTCAGAGTCTAAGATCTGTGTAGGATTCTGAGCTGCCATAATGTGTCGTAACATGCACCTTGCATTAAAAGGCTGCTGGGGCACAGGCATTTATTGCTCAGCAAGTATCTATGTGTTTCCCCGTCTATCCCAGCCCCTCTGCAGTTTGTTCTGTCTAATCACTGAGATAGAAGTAACATATGTCAATTCCATTCCAAAGCATAGAAGGGCAGGTATGACTTCTCCAGGCATTTTCTGCCTCTCCTGGCAGGATGGTGGAGGCCCAAGGCTCCAGTGATACAGCTCCAAATGAGAGAGCTCTGTCTACCAGTGTTCTTGAGCAGAATTCCCTTGTCTCCACCTCCTACTCCACCACCAACCTAGTGGTATACTGGTTATTTAACAAAAGCAGTAAATAAACTTTTATTGTGTTAAGCCAAGATTCCTGGGTTAGTTTTGTTACTGCGGAGTTGTCCAGGCTAATACAGCTGCTTCCTAGATACTTTCATAAAAAAGGTAACTCTAGGTTCGGTGCCTGTACCTCAAGCAGCTAGGGAGCCAGCCACACACATGGGAGCTGGTGGGTTTGAATCCAGCCTGGGCCTGCCAAACGACAACTGCCACCAAAAAATAGCCGGGCATTGTGGTGGGCGCCTGTAGTCCCAGCCACTTGGGAGGCTGAGGCAAGAGAATCGCTTAAGCCCAAGAGTCTGAGGTTGCTGTGAGCTGTGATACCACCACACTCTACCGAGGGTGACAGCTTGAAACTGTCTCAAAAAAAAAGGGAACTCCATCTGGAGAAAGCATGAGCAGTCCAAGTTGACCCAGCCTGTGAATGAGCCACCTGAGGCTTTGTGTTGTGCCTCAAATGTTTTTCCACTCCCTTGGTTGTCACTGTAACCTCAGGGAGTTGGTATCTGACTGTCCCCTTCTGATGATTTCTCTTTATTCGCCAACCTCCTCTTGGGATTTCAGGCTTGCTAAACATATGGTACAAATCAGTAAAATTATTCATTGTGGTTTCAATGAGCTAGTTTCCGCTCCTAAGAAAGATCTTAACAAAACAGGAAGTTTTTCTTGGATCTTGAAATGGAACTCTGATATTAGTTTTTACCAACTTCTACAAATCTCGATTTTTCTACTTTCCTGTCATAGGGTGAGGCAAATAGAAGTGACTAGATAAAACCAGAAAATCTGGTTTAGTGTAGAGTTAGGGCTGACTGCATTTGGGGGCTGGAGGGGGCATTGAATGGAATTAAAATAGTGGCTTGTCCTATATACCAGATGACCACTTGCACTTTATCTTTGGCCTTGGGAAAGAGGTATGCAATGGGTTATAAAGACAAGGGAACGTGATGGGGAGTTGGTAGCTGCACCTTGACTGTAATGCTTTAGATAAGTATCCCAGCTTCCCAATGTTCTGAGATGTCTCGCCTGCTGGAGTACATTCCATGGGGACAGAAAGCACACAGTGGGCACCCAAGAGTATTTGAAGGAATACAGGAAGGGATAATTGATTCTTTTTTTTTTTTATTGTTGGGGATTCATTGAGGGTACAAGAAACCACATTACACTGATTGTATTTGTTGGGTAAAGTCCCTCTTACAATCGTGTTTTACCCCCAAAAGGCGTGGCACCCACCAGGACCGGGATAATTGATTCTTACAACTATCTCAAAATGGGGGTGACAATTGGAAAATTCAAATGTAATTAATTTCCATTTTTCAGATGGAGAAATGGAAACTAAGAATTTAAGGGTGACACAGTTAAAAGGTAGAACTGAAATCCAAACCTCCTAATTTCTACTTTTTTTTTTTAACTGTGTGACAGGTTAGATTTAAGCTCCCGTTCCACCTAATACGCACAATAGTATAGGCCTTTTTTTTTTTTTTTTTTTTGAGACAGAGTTTCACTATGTTGCCCTCAGTAGAGTGCCTCAAACTCTTGGGCCCACATGATTCTCTTGCCTCAGCCTCCCAAGTAGCTGGGACTACAGGTGCCCATCACAATGCTGGGCTGTTGTTGTTGTCATTGTTGTTTGACAGGCCCGGGCCGGCCGGGTTCGAGCCCACCAGCTCCAGTGTATGTGGCTGGTGCCCTAGCTGCTGAATTACAGACTCTGGCTTTTTTTTTTTGAGATGGAGTCTTACTTTGTAGAGTGCTGTGGTGTGTCATAGCTCACAGCAACCTCAAACTCCACGGCTCCGGCAATCATCTTGCCTCAGTCTCCCAAGTAGCTGGGACTATAGGTGTCTGCCACAACGCCCGGCTATTTTTAGATATGGGGTCTTCCTCTTGCTTACGCTGGTCTCAAACCTGTGAGCTCGGACAATCTACCTACCTTGGCCTCCCAGAGTGCTTAGGGTTACAGGTGTGACCCACCGAGTCTGGCCAGTATGGCCATTTGTCATCATCACCATCATATTATGGAAATCACCACTATGAGATTTTTTTTTTTTTTTTTTTGAGACAGCGTCTCACTATGTCACCCTCAGTGGAGTGTGGCGGCGTCACAGCTTGCAGCAACCTCAAACTCTTGGGTTTAAGCAATTCTCTTGCCTCAGCCTCTGAGTAGCTGGGACTACAGGCGCCTGGCACAATGCCCAGCTATGTTTTTTGGCTGTTGTTGTAATTGTCATTGTTGTTTGGCAGGCCTGGGCTGGTTTTGAACCTGCCAGCTCTGGTGTATGTGGCTAGCGCCTTAGCTGTTAAGCGACAGGTGCTGAGCTGCCATTATGAGATTTTATAACATATATGTCTACATTTGTATCAGGAGAGTGTATCAGGAAAGACATCAAAATCCTAACATCATGCTGGGCGCCCATAGCTCAATGGTAAGAGTGCTGGTTCTGTGCACCAGGGGTGGTGGGTCCGAACCCATCCAGGGCCCACTAAACAAAACAAACTAACTAAAAAAATCCTGACATCATTATAACTATCAGTGATCCTATTATGTATTAGATACTATCATGTATAGACTATTGGTATTAATCTCATGTTGCTATTTCTTAAGATTTTAATGATTTGTATTTTCTATTTTTCCATATGTATTAAATATTGTCTATGCTATTCAAAAATAATACTTTACATCTTTTATATTTACCTGGATGGAGTTGAAGCATGTTCTTCTTAGTAAAATATCACAAGAATGGAAAAGCAAGTATTTGTTACTAATATGAAACCAATAGATAAACAACTACACACCCAAATGAGAAAAAAAACAATTATATTCAAGTGGTGGGGGGAGGGGGAAGAAAGGTAAGGGGAGGAGGGAGCACATTGGTAATCTCTCATGTAATGTGCACAATTTAAGGGTATACAGCACACCCCCTGGGTGAAGGGCTCAACTTACAACTCTAAGTTTACCTTGGAAACACAAACTATGTAGCCTAATCATTTGTACCCTCAAATGGATAAACCATGGAGCAGTTAAATTTTTGTTCATATTAATCTGAAATAAAAAAATAACAAATAATAGAGGCAGTAAAAATGGCTTCTAGTCTTCTTCCCTTTCTCTTTTTTTCTTCCTTCCTTCCCTTCCTGGTTTTTTTTTTTTTTTTTTTTTTTTCAGTAATAGGGTGTTTCCTCTGTCACCAAGGCTGGAATTACAGTCTCAAATTCCTGGGTTCAAGTAATCTTCCCATCTTGGATTCACAGAGTAACTGAGCTGGCCACCATACCCAGCTATCATCTAGTTTTCAACATTTTCTTTACATTGGGAATTCAATGGGCTCTCAGTTCAGCACTTTGAATAATTAATCAGGTATGTTTGGAAGGGTAAACCACAGGAAGGGCATTGTGGCAGAAATTGCTAATTATCCTCCAATCTGTACTTTTCTTCTTATAGAACAGAATTTTTAGCTGGACAATCATCAGCTAGCCTCCCTTGCAGCTAGGTATAGCCATAGATGGGAGTAGAAGTAATGTATCTAGAAGACATGTGGATTGTCACCCTTAAAAAGGAAGACAGTGCTTTCTCTTCCCCCTTTTTGCTACAATGTAGATGTGGGGGTGGGAGCTGGAGCACCTACCTTGGACTGTGAAATGGATGCTGGATATTTAGGGTGACAGCACAAGAGAAGGAAACCAGGCCCCTGGAATTGCTACACTGTCTTGCATCTGTTTGTTACAGTTGTTGAGCCCATATCCTAAGTAATACCAGATCAAACATTTTGCAAAACAGTGCTCCAACTTCCTGACCTAAAAATATTCTTTGGAAAGAATGTACAATTGCTCTAGTCAAGCTTTCTTTTGTTTATTGGGCACAAGGACCTTATTCTACCTCAATGATCAAGACTGAGTCCTTAAATCCAGGGCATGTGATTTAATAGGGATGGTAAGAAAACTGCAGAAATTCATCTGGTATGTTCTTCAGATCATGTATGCTTGGGTATTTTGTTTCCAGCTCTTTCTGCCAGATTCTAACCACCCCATCTTATAAACATAAGTCACAATTTGTGCATGTTGTACAAAGGGTTTTGGATAGGAGGGCTGCCCAAATGAGGCTTCTTGCCATGGGCCTCTTGGGTAGTATACACTCAAGGCCACATGTGCCACTACTATGAATTCAAACAAATTATTGAAAATTTACAGTTGTTTATGGATTAACTCACAGGATAAGTTAAGATGACTAAGGATAAACCATGGAGAAATTAACTTTTTTAAAACTTTTAAAGTAGCTTTAAAGAATAAACATCTCGGCTCGGCGCCTGTGGCTCAACGGGCTAAGGCGCCAGCCACATACACCTGAGCTGGCGGGTTCAAATCCAGCCCGGGCCTGCCAAATAACAATGATGGCTGCATGGCCAGGCGTTGTGGCGGGCACCTGTAGTCCCAGCTACTTGAGAGGTGGAGGCAGGAGACTCGCTTGAGCCCAGAAATTGGAGGTTGCTTTGAGCTGTGATGCCACAGCACCAGGGTGACAGCTTGAGGCTCTGTCTCAAAAAAAAAAACAACAACAAACATCTCAGTTTCTTGGGCTCAGGAATCTGAGTGCCTTTAATTCAGGGTGTCTCACAAGGCTGTAATTGGAGTGCTGGATCTGATCCACCTTTTCATCTCTAACGTCTCCACTGTAGAGAATTCACTTCCTTGCCCATCCATGTGAGTATTAAAAGGTGTCAACCCCTCCAGCAAGTAGCAACTGTTTTTTGAATTTGTTTTTTTTTGCAGTTTTTGGCCGGGTTTGAACCTGCCACCTCCGGTATATAGGGCCTGTGCCACAGGCGCCGCCCACATTTTTTTTTTTTTTGAGACAGAATCTCACTCTATGGCCCTGGGTAGAGTGCTTTGGTATCATATCTCTCAGCAACCCCAAACTCTTAGGCTCAAGTTATCCTCTTGCCTCATCTTCCCTAGTAGCTGGGACTATAGACATGGGTAACTATGCCTGGCTAGTTTTTCTATTTTTAGTAGAGATGAGAGTCTCACTCTTGCTCAGGCTGGTCTTGAACTCCTGAGCTCAAGTGATCCGCCAGCCTTGGCCTCTCAGAGTGCTAGGATTACACGTGTGAGCCACCGCACCTGGCCGGCCAAGCAGCAGCAACTTTTTTTTTAGCCAGGACTGGATTTGAACCCGCCACCTCCGGCATATGGGGCCAGTGCCACCCAAAGCAGCAGCTTCTTAACAGGAATTTTAAACTTTTTGGGCAGTTCTCAGGAACACAAAATATACTTACCCTTTGAGTTGAGGATACTCACCAGAGATTTCAGTCAGTGATTCTAGTCTGTGACCTTCCTGGGCCACACTGATCTTTTATACTCTATAGCCAGAATGTCGTAATTTAAAGAGAAGGTATTGGTTTGAAGCTGCCCCAACCCCAAAAATTAGCAGCTCTAGTCTATTCATGCAAGTTTGCAATCAATTCAGTTTCCTTAAAGATTAAAATAATTCCTGATTGAATGCTGGGTATATCTCATCTAAGAATTCCCTTCCCACTTTTAAGGTCATTCTTTGGTACCAGGGTTAAGGTATTTGATATTTCATTTTCTAAATGAGGAAATCTGAAAAGTTACATGCCAGCATCAGGACTTAAACCTTCCTCTGTCCAAAGCCAAAGCCCATTTTATTTCTAGGCCTCCATAAACAGTGTTGGTCCACAGGCTGGAAAAGTCATTTGACAGCATTCCAGCCCCGTCAGCATCTTCACTGAGCAGCTTTGTTATTTGTTGTAAACAGTTGTAAATTTCCAGAACTGCAGGCACACCCATATTAAAATGTTCATTACTAAAATGCCTTATAATGCCAAATGCAAATGAACAGTGAATTAAAATCCCAGTGGAATTCTGTCTCTGGATCCCCTCCATTAGCACAGACAATTGAGAACTAACAAAATTTAACTTTTCCTAACTGATATTGGGTCAGAGCTCTCAAATCTCATTCCATCTGTCATTTTATGAAACTTATCAGTTATGGAGAAACTAACAATTGTTGATGCTATGCCTCAAGCCATTTTTTAAATGTGAAAACTATTTTCCTAAGGGAGAAACTGACACTTGTTTAAATAACAGGACTTCACTAGGACCCCAAGTTTTGCTGAAACTCAGGACACACATACGGACTACTCTCTACTATTTTTTCCAAAAGCTTTAGAAACCTTAGCTGCTGTTGCTTCTTTTTTTTTTTTTTGCAGTTTTTGCCCGGGGTGGGGTTTCTACCCACCACCTCTGGTATATGGGGCCAGTGCTCTACCCTTTGAGCCACAGGCGCCGCCCGAGAAACCTTAGCTTCTGTTGAAGTACCTTGCTGGACTAGCAGAACTTAAAAAACAAAACTCCCACTGGGAAGAATGAGGCTCTTATGTTTTCAAGTTGTGGCTCTTCCACCGTTCCGGGTGGCTCCTCCCCCATGTCAGGTGTCAATGGCTTTGATTTATAATCTTCCACCTAGCTAAGCCTTGGCATTCACTGAGATCCTACAAAAGACTTTGGTGTAAGTAAACCAGGAGAAACTTAAGTACAAGATCAAGTTGGGGGTGGAGAGGGAGACAGGAGAGTTAAAGAGAGGAAAAGGAAGTATGAGACCACGTGCTTGCCGTAGGTCAAAGAGCAAGTGTGTAGGAAAGGCCTAGGCTGATTGTAGGGTTGCTGAATATGGTTTTGTCTGCCAAGACAGTGCCTTTGGTTCTGCCATACCCTGTAACCAGAATGGCCAGCATGTGAGTCTCTCTTCCCCTTTGTCAAGGTTTCTTTCATGTGCTTGCACAGCCAGATCTGTGTTCCCAAATGTAAGGTTTGGGATTTGCAGTTTATGCCCTGGGGGTGGGGCTATAAATAATAGCATCTGCAATCTTGTGCTAGAAAAGCACTTGCTTCTCCAGCTGGGAGACTTAAGTTGATGAATGCAAAAGGTTTTCTGGAAGAGAAAACGAGATACCCCATTGGCCAACCTTTGAAAACTGCAAGGTGCTTAGTAAATGTGAGTCATCACAGCTTAAGAATTATCATTATGGCTCAGTGCCCATAGCACAGTGGTTATGGCACTAGCCACATACACCCAAGTTGGTGGGTTCAAACCCGGCCTGGGCTAGCTAAATGACAATTGCAACAAAAAATAGCTGGGCCTTGTAGCAGGCGCCTGTAGTCCCAGCTACTTGGGAGGCTGAGGTAAGAGAATCACTTAAGCCCAAGAGTTTGAGGTTGCTGTGAGCTGTGACACCACAGTACTCTACTGAGGGCAACATAGTGAGACCGTCTCAAAAAAAGAAAAAAAAAATTATCATTATGGCAGGGCTTGATAGGTCAGCTTTCTTCAAGATGAGCAAGCCTCAGAACTGATGGCTTAGTGCCTGAAGGGAGTGGAGCATCAAGATGCTCCTTGCAGACATTTCTGAAGACAGCATAACTCAAAATGTCTGATGCAGTGTTGAGACCATAGGCTTTAGAGGCAGACTCAGGTAGAGGTCTGGAAAATGGGGATAATACCCTCTACTGGATGTGGCTGTGAAAGTTAGACATATGTAAAATGCTTAGTGTAATGTCCAAGCATTCAGAGAAGCTCAGTGTATGTGTAACTGGTAGCTGCTCATAAGAAAATGAATCTGGTTTAGCACTGAGGCAATGGAACAGAAGGAAGAAAACACTATGTCCAATATTAAAGTACTAAGGGAAAATAAACATAAGAATCTTTAATATACGCAGGGAACTCCACTGACCCCAGGGACCTGGGGGTCAGAATCATTCGATGCTTTCCTTAAGCAACTGGGTTCTTGGGGAGCCCAAGAGATAGTGGTGTTAAGCACTAATGTCCATGTCTATCAGTGCAGGAAAAGATGGAGATGTTATCTCTTAGACTGTGTCAAAGGTAACTTTCAGCTGGAAAACCTAAGCAATGCTGAAAACAGGTGAGAATGGGTGAGGACAGGATTCTGAAACTACTTTTGTTCATTTGCCAATAATGGTTCACATGGGTCCAGAGCGAGCACACGAAACACATAGTGTAATTATGCTGTTTTTACAGTTGTGCACTGATAACATAAATCCTGTTCACAATCTATTCAGAAGCTACGCTAATCCAAAACTTGGTATTTGGTGCCCTTGGCTTTAAAAACAAAGAGTTGAATCCAACTTTCAAATCTGTTATTTGTTTTATAGTAAATAATTATATGTTTTTATACTAGTATTTTATGTATCATTCTTCATCTTCTATGTTTTCTAAGATCTGCCACATATCTATTTAGCTTGAACATGAAATAAGACAAATATTGAGAATGTGCAATTATAGGCATGGTGAAGGACACAAAATTCAGACTTCAGAATTGGCATGAATTCACTCCTTATTTTTTTGTAACTTGTTAACAATTCTTCACATTCCAACTAGCAGATTGACTCCTGAGTCAAGACTGATTGTCTTCATGTCTTAATATTGAGTGCATCTATTTTTATGTAAAAAATAGCTAGTATTGGCTCAGCACCTGTGGCTCAACGGGCTAAGGCACCAGCCACGTACAGCTGAGCTGGTGGGTTCGAATCCAGCCCAGGCCGCCAAACGACGACAGCTGCAACCAAAAAATGGCCGGGCGCCTGTAGTCCCAGCTACTTGGGAGGTGGAGGCAGAAGACTCGCTTGAGCCCAGGAATTGGAGGTTGCTATGAGCTGTGATGCCACGGCACTCTATCCAGGGTAATAGCTGGAGGCTCTGTCTCAAAAAAAAAAAAAAAAAATAGCTAGTATTACTTGAGCTCCTGCTATGGGTCCAGGCATCCATGTTATGTTTTAGCCTATTTAGTTCGCAAAGGAACACCATCTAGTATTTATTATCATCCTCATTTACAGTTAAGATGAGGAGAAAAAAAATCCTAAGACTAAGAACTAGTGCAAGGTTACAGCGTAAGATATTGCACAGCTAGGAAAGTTGGCTAAAATTTACATTTTTAAAAACAGTTTAAAGTATGATAAACTATAGCTTTTTTTTTCTTTTTTTTTTTTGAGATAGTGTCTCACTATGTTGCCCTCGGTAGAATGCTGTATCTTCACAGCTCACAGCAACCTCAAACTCTTGGGCTTCAGTGATTCTCTTGCCTCAGCCTCCCAGTTGCTGGGATTACAGGTGCCCACAACGCTCGGCTATTTTTTTCTTGCAATTGTCATTGTTGTTCAGCTGGCCAGGGCCAGGTTGGAACTCACCAGCCTCGGTGTATACAGCTGGCACAGTAACCACTGTGCAACAGGCACCAAGCCAATCAATCATGGTTTTGTCATTTAAAGTTAAGGCACTAGAGGGC